>OY757556.1:8140086-8185569 GCA_963584105.1 Alviniconcha strummeri
TTGTCGTGACAAAAATGGTACTTGTGGCAGCTGCCGCCAATGATAGATAAGTCGTAGCTTCTCGGACAGAATGGCGCGCTTTGCGGACGGACAGTTGGCGGCGGGCAGTAGGCTATGTCTTTCATTTTGTCCGTCCAGTCGTCAACTGTTGTACTGCACAGCAGGGGACAGCTAGGTAACTGATTTGTATCGTTCAATCAACCGTGACGGTTATATTAGGGATATATGCAGGGGACCGGCTACGCTACAAACCTAAATGTTGCCAAAATGATGGTTGTGGTTGTAGGTTGTAAAAATGATGGTTGTGGTTGTAGGTTGTAAAAATGATGGTTGTGGTTGTATGTTGTAAAAATTGTTGTTGTTGTGGTTGTGTGTTGTAAAAATGATGGTTGTGGTTGTATGTTATAAAAATGATGGTTGTGGTTGTAGTTGTATGTTGTCAAAATGGTTGTTGTTGTTGTGGTTGTGTGTTGTAAAAATGATGGTTGTGGTTGTATGTTATAAAAATGATGGTTGTGGATGTATGTTATAAAAATGATGGTTGTGGTTGTATGTTGTAAAAATGATGGTTGTGGTTGTATGTTGTAAAAATGATGGTTGTGGTTGTAGTTGTATGTTGTCAAAATGGTTGTTGTTGTTGTGGTTGTGTGTTATAAAAATGGTGATTGTGGTTGTATATTGTAAAAATGATGGTTGTGGTTGCAGGGACGAGAACTGGGGCTTTCTTACAGAGTACGACTCCAAGGTGAGACTTTTTTCCCTCGCCATTTTCTCTCCTCCTTCTCGCCTCACTTTCATTGTCACACTGGGCTGGTATTCCGATCAAACGACCATTGGCAAATCAAACCGTAGGCCCACAGAGGTCCATTCGTACACTTCACAAAACTCCAAACTGTAGACCTGCAGAGGTCCATTCGCAAGCCGCAGAACTCAAACTGCTGATCTACAGACATGAAAGGGAACTAGCCTTCTCAGATTAAGTAAGAAAGTACAACAATGATTTTTTTAAATGAATTTTTGTTATTCAATAACGATGTGTCGATTGCATTTCCCCTTTCTCATTTGCCGGCTGATTTTACCGCCCAGAATACCAGTCATTAAAAGTTTAAAGGAATTCTCCTTTACTGTTACTGTTGGCGATGGTGTTCAAAAATGTCACCTGATAAAATCGATATAAAATCGACGGTACATTCAGTCGCAAAACATTTATTGCGGATCATATTCTTTTAAAGTCTTTCAAGCACACGAGATCTTTAGTGTGGGAAGGAGAGTTCCTTTAAGCTGCACAAGGAAACTATGGTCCAAAACCGCTAATTTGACAGTGATGACTCTGCCATAGTGTCGGCGGTCTTAACGCCCTTAGCGATCTTAGCTAACGGCTGGCGTTTTGCTTTTGCACAGGGTGAGCGCATTGAAAAGCCCGAGCTGCCGGAAAAGGTGGCGGTGTTCTCAGATAACGTGCCCAACACCAACTCCGGGAACTACGGCAGTCGCCTCAACTCGGAGCCGGGCCGTACCATGCAGAATCTGGAGTTTCAGTTCTACAGTGAGCAACGTCGCCGCAAACTGGACTCCGAGATGGTGTGCTATTAACTTCGCCACCCCTGCCCGCCCTCGTCATGCAATGCGTCTGACGTCAGCGTTTTCATCAAACCGTCTGACGTCATACATTGGCTAAACCCAGTCTGAATCTGGTCAGGATACTCGGTGTTGATTCATAAGGGAGTTGTTATATATATATTTTCAACGACTCAGTAACGGTCATGTAGACTTTTGACTTTTTCTTACACAAATGCAGGTATAGTTTAATTCCTTTGATCCGTTGATCCGAACAAAGACGGCATGTAACCGACTCACTCTCCTACAAGCCAAAGTGCATGCGTGCGTGCGTGCGTGCGTGCGTGCGTGTGCGTGCGTGCGTGCGTGCGTGCGTGCGTGCGTGCGTGCGTGTGTGTGTGTGAGCGTGATGGTGACTGTTGCTGTAGGAGAGCCTGTGTGACGCCCCGACAAGGGGTTCGGTAGGCTTCAGCCGGTGGCCCAGCTGTTGCCGGACTTTGTTCCTTCCCAACCGCTCTTCTGAGGTCAGCCACGCCGCCACCACAAGCCCAGTGTCACTGGCGGCAGTGCAGACAATAGCAGTATGGACTGACCAGTGTAGACAGTAGCAGTATCGACTGACCAGTGCAGGCAATAGCAGCATCGACTGAACAGTGCAGACAATAGCAGTATGGACTAACCAGTGCAGACAATAGCAGTATGGACTAACCAGTGCAGGCAATAGCAGTATGGACTGACCAGTGCAGGCAATAGCAGTATGGACTAACCAGTGCAGGCAATAGCAGTATGGACTGACCAGTGCTGACAATAGCAGTATGGACTGACCAGTGCAGACAATAGTATGGACTGACCAGTGCAGACAATAGCAGTATGGACCGACCAGTGCAGACAGTAGCAGTATGGACTGACCAGTGCAGACAATAGTATGGACTGACCAGTGCAGACAATAGCAGTATGGACTGACCAGTGCAGACAATAGTATGGACTGACCAGTGCAGACAATAGTAGGGACTGACCAGTGCAGACAATAGTAGGGACTGACCAGTGCAGACAATAGTATGGACTGACCAGTGCAGACAATAGTAGGGACTGACCAGTGCAGACAATAGTATGGACTGACCAGTGCAGACAATAGCAGTATGGACTGACCAGTGCAGACAATAGTATGGACTGACCAGTGCAGACAATAGTAGGGACTGACCAGTGCAGACAATAGCAGTATGGACTGACCAGTGCAGACAATAGTATGGACTGACCAGTGCAGACAATAGTATGGACTGACCAGTGCAGACAATAGTAGGGACTAACCAGTGCAGACAATAGCAGTATGGACTGACCAGTAGTAGACAGGGTCGGCACATCGGCTGGACGGGCAGGACAGGAGGCGTGACATGTCGTTGTTGTCGCGGGCTAGGCATCTGGTCTAGTCAACGTTTCCACACTTGGCTCAGCTTGACCTTGTGCAGGGAGCGTGCAGGCGGTGTCAACGCAATCCGTGCTGATGTCCGTGTCGTTCGGCCCCAGTTGAACTGGTGCGTCAACTGCGCAAGTAGCTGACAGCAGGCGGAGAAGTGTTGTTTGGACTGTTGGCCAGTGTCTCACACCGGCTCGTGTTGCAGGAAGTTTGTCTCACGCCGGCTCGTGTAGCAGGAGGTCTGTCTCACTCCGGCTCGTGTTGCATGTCTGTCTCACGCCGGCTCGTGTTGCAGGAGGTCTGTTTCACACCGGCTCGTGTTGCAGGAAGTCTGTCTCACACTCATGCTGTAGGAACTTCTGTCTCATTTGTGAACTGCCGGTACAAACACTAGGAAAAGTCTCAATTTTGATTAACATAGAATATAATTATTTCAGTCTATATAATGACCATATTCGGCCGGCCCACCGTTCGTGTCTCAGTGTTGGGAAATGCGACAAATGATCAACTTTTCTTGATGGCGTTGCTTACAAAACTGACCTGAAGGGGTTGGCTGTACTGCAGTACCCCTTCAGGCCAGTTTTGTTGACCTTGACCATTGAGGGGAAAAAAAGAGAGGGAGAGAGAGAGAGAGAGAGAGAGAGAGAGAGAGAGAGAGAGAGAAGGCCAACAGTGATCTGTATTTCTCACTAATTTTTATCCGAAAAAAATCCAAGTTTGATTGCCACAAAAGCTGTAACAGTCATAAATACAAGAGAAGTAGCTGACAGTTTCTGTCTTCAGCGTTGCAGTGTGTCGACTTTAAATGACGATAACCCGCACTGGGTGTTGCACGTTCACACCTGTGTTACTGCGGCCTGTTCTAAAGGCCACGGGAGAGACGGAGGTTACAAAGGAAACGTATTTCGCCTTTTTGTTAATGTAAAAATGAAAATGTTCACGTGAAAATGTTTGCTGTTCTCTTTTTCTTTGGAGTGATTTTGTCATTCTCAATTTAATCGGCAACGGCAAGTGAAACTACAACAGCAAAGCGCTGGTTGTTGCCAATAATGTAGGCGGTTGTCAGCCTAGCACGGAATACGAGGAACACCTGTTTCATCTTCCACTGGACTTTAGGTGTGTGTGTGTGTGTGTGTGTGTGTGTGTGTGTGTGTGTGTGTGTGTGTGTGTGTGTGTGTGTGAAAATTAAGGTGATTCCAAAAATTAAGGTCACTGGAGTCAAGATCTGTCTGTACACACACACACACACACACACACACACACACACACACACACACACACACACACACACACACACACATCTGCGCGCGCGCGTTGAAGGACATTTGAAACCGGTATTATCAGATGTTGGATGTCCGCCATGTGTATGACTGTAGGACCCCCACCCCTACTCCACTCCCACCGCCACCCCCGACTACCTCCTTCACACGGACAAGGGAGGCTGGAACCCTATTTGCTGCAGTCTTATCGGCTTCTTCTCGTGTAGTTTGCTCAACGTGCTGTGGTGTGTGCATGTCCTTATACCAGCTTTATTAGTGTGTCCAGCGAGCCATTTGTACGGTTTCTGTGTTTGTGCATCTGAAATCCTTCACACCTTCCGAATTAAAGTCGATACCTTACTCTTCAATATCTTGCTTTTGACTGATCAGTGAAAACTAACTATTAGTGTGTGTGTGTGTGTGTGTGTGTGTGTGTGTGTGTGTGTGTGTGTGTGTGTGTGTCAGTGTGTGTGTGTGTGTAGGAGGGTGGGGGTGCGTGCGTTCGTGCATGTGTGTGTGTGTGTGTGCGCGCGCGCGCGCGCGTGCGCACTCACTTGTGCAAATGTGTGAAATTTGTAGCCAAAATCATTGTCTTCATTTGCAACGCTGAGTTCTCTTGGCGGAGGATTAAGCTTCGCCTTACTACAACAGTACCAGTGAGCATCTCCACGACAACGCGACAACTCAAAGATGAAACCCAGCAGGTCTGGGCAACGACAAAAAGGCCGCCAACTGAAAATCGTGAATGCCAAGCATAGGCGGTAGCCATTTTCCTTACCTGCCGCTTGCACTGGAATCCACCCAGCGGTTCTACACACACTGACTGCTCTGGTAACTGTAGACCAGGTTAATGTGCCGCCATGTAAATATCCTGTTGCCTGCATTCCTCCCAGCCTCACTTAGATGCGGCATATTATTGCGCAGAGAAATCAAACCCTTCTCATCTTCGTTACTCCGTCCATGCAGATGCTGACGAGCCGTTATCTACGAAGTTGCTAGGCAAAAACCAACACACACAAAAGAAAGAAGAGAGAGAGAGAGAGAGAGAGAGAGAGAGAGAGAGAGAGAGAGAGAGAGAGAGAGAGAGAGAGAGAAGAAGAAGAAGAAGAAGAAGAAGAAGGTAAAATAATGAAGAGCCCATAAGAATGAAGGCAGGCAAATAGCTTCCTGATACGCGTTTATCTTCCAAACGGTGACGACACTGAAATAACCCGGCATGTACGAAGGGCAGATAGGGCTAACCGATGATCCTAAACGCGTTTAAACTACTACGTTTAACCGGCCGTATAAAAAATCATGGCTCTAAAATGCTGCTGTTATCGACAATCTTTGAGGAAAAACAAACAAACAAACAAACAATTTTTTTTTTGTACGGAGCGACGCCGTCCCACGCACCACTGAAGACTACAAACTGTCCAAGAAAATTTAGATTCACGCATCAAGGCACATCGTAATCAACACAGACGGCGAAGAGGAGACAATGAAATTTCCAATAGGAAGGGGCCATTGTCAACACTGCGTGTGTACGAGTGTCAACACTGCGTATGTAAAAGAATGTCAACACTGTGTGTACAAGAGTGTCAACACTGTGTGTGCAAGAATGTCAACACTGCGTGTGTACAAGGGTGTCTACACTGTGTGTTTACAACAGTGTCCAAACTGCGTGTTTACAAGAATGTCAAAACTGTTGACAAGTGTGAAAACTGCGTGTTTACAAGTGTCAACATTGTGTGTGCAAGAATATAAAAACTGCGTGGTACAAGTGTCAACACTGCGTGTGTACAAGAGTGTCAACATTGTGTTTACAAGTGTCAACACTGCGTGTGTACAAGAGTGTCAATACTGTGTATGTACAAGAATGTCAACACTATGTACAAGAGTGTCAACACTGTGTGTGCAAGAGTGTCAACACTGCGTGTGTACAAGAGTGTCAACATTGTGTTTACAAGTGTCAACACTGCGTGTGTACAAGAGTGTCAATACTGTGTATGTACAAGAATGTCAACACTATGTACAAGAGTGTCAACACTGTGTGTGCAAGAGTGTCAACACGCGTGTGTACAAGAGTGTCAACACTGCGTGTGTACAAGAGTGTCAACACTGTTTACAAGAGTGTCAACACTGTGCGTACAAGAGTGTCAACAATGCGTGTGTACAAGAGTGTCAACTCTGTGTTTACAAGTGTCAACACTGCGTGTGTACAAAAGTGTCAACATTACGTGTGTACAAGAGTATCAACACTACGTGTGTACAAGTGTCCACACTGAGTGTGTACAAGAGTGTCAACACTGCGTGTGTACAAGAGTGTCAACACTGCGTGTGTACAAGTGTCCACACTGCGTGTGTACAAGAGTGTCAACACTGCGTGTGTACAAGAGTGTCAACATTGTGTGTGTACAAGAGTGTCAACACTGCATATGTACAAGAGTGTCAACACTGCGTGTGTACAAGTGTCCACACTGCGTGTGTACACTGCGTGTGTACACTGCGTGTGTACAAGAGTGTCAACACTGCGTGTGTACAAGAGTGTCAACATTGTGTGTGTACAAGAGTGTCAACACTGCGTGTACAAGAGTGTCAACACTGCGTGTGTACAAAAGTGTCAACATTGTGTGTGTACAAGAGTGTCAACACTGCATATGTACAAGAGTGTCAACACTGCGTGTGTACAAGAGTGTCAACACTGCGTGTGTACAAGAGTGTCAACATTGTGTGTGTACAAGGGTGTCAACACTGCGTGTAGAAGAATGTGAACACTGCGTGTGTACAAGAGTGTCAACATTGTGTGCGTACAAGAGTGTCAATACTGTGTGTGCAAGAGTGTCAACATTGTGTTTACAAGCGTCAACAAGAGGGGTCAATATATAAGATGTACCTCTAGTGGAATTCATGTACATTTACACGCATGCCTGGTGAGACTTATTGTAGGCGACTCAGGTCTTTCTTGTAGTATTTGTGTTACGTATTTCGAACGCTAATTAACGCCCTTGTGTGCTGATTCTGCACAAGCCAATGTCTGAGGCTGTTGATGACCCGTGCATGTGGAAGGAAAGTCGGACTAGTGGATTCTTTAGCAAATCGGGATTAGGGGCTTGCTTGCTCATTATACACAGGGGAAAAGAAGAGAAAATAGAAAAAGAAAAGACCATTGAATTCACGTGCTGCCAGCACATGCGGCAACATATCAACGTCAATTTATTTACAGTAACCAAAATAATAACTTGTAGATGTACTGAAACTGCATATAAAATATCCCGAGATTTTCCCGCCGCATCCTTGGATATTATCGAAATGCCGATTAAAGGTGGAACCTTTCCGCCTGACCTCTATGGTGTCCGTTCTTGACCCAGTGATTGCATTGTGTGTGTACAAGGGTGTCAACACTGTGTGTTTACAACAGTGTCCACACTGCGTGTGTACAAGTGTCCACACTGCGTGTGTACAAAAGTGTCAACACTGCGTATGTACAAGAGTGTCAACACTGCGTGTGTACAAGTGTCCACACTGCGTGTGTACAAAAGTGTCAACATTGCGTTTGTACAAGAGTGTCAACACTGCGTGTGTACAAGAGTGTAAACACTGCGTTTGTAAAAGAGTGTCAACATTGTGTGTGTACAAGAGAGTCAACATTGCGTGTGTACAAGAGTGTCAACATTGTGTGTGTACAAGAGTGTCAACACTGCGTGTGTACAAGTGTCCACATTGTGTGTGTACAAGAGTGTCAACACTGCGTGTGCAAGAGTGTCAACATTGTGTGTGTACAAGAGTGTCAACACTCTGTGTACAAAAATGTCAGCATTTGTGTAAAAGAGTGTCAACACTGCATGTTTACAAGAGTGTCAACACTGCGTGTGTACAGACTGCGTGCGCGAAGCAAGGGAGCAGGGACGACGGGCAAGCAAACTCTAAATGTAGATTCCGCACAGTTGTTTATGTAGATACAGGTTCACGGGTTTATGCTTAGCTTGGCTTGTAAGTCCCGAGAGTTCTGCCTTCAGAGGCCCTGCGTGGGGATCCAGGCTATGCCTTCAAGTTAGGCCTATTCACTAGCACCGACCTGCTCGTCACTGCAGAAAAGTTTCTCCTCTTTTGCATACTTCTCACACCCCTGCCCCAACCGCTTTACCTCCACCTTAACCCCCCAAACACACACACACACACACACACACACACACACACACACACACACACACACACACACACACACACACACACACACACACACACACACACACACACACACTCACACCTACCCTCTATCCTCTGTTGAAGCATACCAATTTTATTTTCATCTTCCTATCCCTGACTCGACCTCTTTCTTTTTTTGGACATTTTATATCCTCCTCCATTTGTGTTAATCAGAAATTAACTATTACAACAAAAGCAACCAGTTAAAATACAGTTTATTCAAATTGAGCTTAAGAAAGAAAAAAAGAAAAAATAGAACTCACCAGAACACATCAGAAAACAGAACAATAAAGTATGAGATTGAAAGACATCACTAAAGTAGGTCACAAATCATCGAGAAGGCGACAAAAGGTGACCGCGATTTTTCATTTGCAAAAGTGAAACGATGCCATGTGGATGTAAATCTGGACAGAAGCACCCACAGGAAATTACAAAGGGGGGTTGACTGACATCCTGTCATGGAAGTGTGTTTCACAGAAGGATGACTGTGTAGCTTGCTGAGTGAACACAGGATGAAAGACAGCCTGTCATGGAAGTGTGTTTCATAGAAGGATGACTGTGTAGCTTGCTGAGGGAACAGAGGATGGCTGAAATTAAAATCCAAACACTAACCAAATAAGGAAGACAAATGGCGATCGAAGAGAAGAGTGTAGCAAACCAAGAGCGCGGAAATGCACCACCACTGTGCCACAGGCACTGCGAGATAGCTAGTAATCAAGTGGGCGGAGTGCAAGTGAGAATAATTATATCTCCTTCACACTAAGTTAAGACTGTGGCTTACGTCTCGGTGTATCTGAAGTGCTGATAACTTTGAGACTAGCCTGCGGGCACAAAGCCAAGGACACCACACCATCGATTGCCCGGAGGAGAGAGGCTTCAGAAAGAGGAAGTGCTCGACGATCTCGGGCCTTGAAAGAACGAGAGAGGGGCAGCGCCAGTCAGACGGACCTTGGGACCGTTTCGAAGGCGACGTGGGGTAAAACTTCTAAGAGACGGGTTGGAGCGCATATGGGCTTTTCTGAGTGCATAGATACCAGTATTAAACAGAACTGTACTGAAATGAACAATGTACTGGAATCGCACAAGACAGCAAAGCAGCTTTGTAGACAAGTACAGAACAGGGCAGGCAGCTGTCCTAATCAGTTGACATCGCGTTTATTGACAAAGGTACAAAGACAAAGAAAGACGCCTCGCAAACAAATCCGTCCACCTCCGTCCCTGGGTGAGAGGACTGGAAACAGATGCCTTGTGTTCAGGGTCAGGGAACCTCGTCACAGCAGTCTGCCGTAGGGCACCACTACTTTCAAACACTCCTTGGTCTTCTGCTGTTGAAGCTGCTGCTGGTGGTTCTATCTTCACATTGTGTAGTACCATTGAAAGTATCGCTGGGTTTATTCTGGCACTGCATTCGGTTGACTTGATATATGCGTTGCGGTATTCTAAAAGTGGTCAAAACAGATGGCGGAGTGTTCGAGGAAGTGCAACACCGTAACAACTGTATATAATCATGTGGCGCTACCCCCAGGCCCTGACTCAGCATAGAACGATCTCAGCACAATCAGGTCTACACCACTGTGTCTTCTTCGGCAGCTACACGTAGATGAGCAGGCCACTCCAAAGTATCCTCCCATCAAATCAAACAAACTGGATGAAAATGTAGCTTGGCTAACCACTCATCATGTCACCATGCCACCGAAAAAACACTCTCAAATGACAAAAATGATTGCAAAGGCGTGAACATGATCATCTGAAGCCTCTGTCTCGATGCTCTTTGTACAGCATGAAAGTCTGCTTCAAAGTGTATAGGAGCACAGTGCCCTGGACGCAGTCACCATGGTGAAGAGGGGAACCAGTCCTACCATGCCCCACGCTCTTCGTGCAGTCTTCTAAACATGTCATTTGGGGAGTCTAAGACATGTCATTTTGAGGAGTCTAAGACATGTCATTTGGGGAGTCTATGACAGTCATTTGGGGAGTCTAAAACATGTCATTTGGGGAGTCTAAAACAGGTCATTTGGGGAGTCTGAAACATGTCATTTGGCATATGGGGAGTCTAAAACAGGTCATTTGAAGAGTTTAAACATATCATTTGGGGAGTTTAAAATGTATCATCTAGAATCTAAAACCTGTCATTCTGGGAGTTTACATCATGCTATTTTGGGAGTCTGAAATATGTCAGTTAAAACATGTCATTTACAGAGTTAAAAACATGTCATTTGGGGCGTTTAAAACCGGTCATTTACAGCGTTTAAAACATTACATTTAGGGAGTGTAAAACATCTCATTTAGAACATGTTATTTGGGGAGTTTAATACATGTCACTTAGGGAGTCTAAAACACGTCGTTTGTGGAGTCTAAAACATGTCATTTGGGGAGTATAAAACATGTCATTTGGGGAGTCTAAAACAATGTTGTTTGGGGAGTCCAAAACATGTCATTTGGGGAGTATAAAACATGTCATTTGGGGAGTATAAAACAATGTTGTTTGGGGAGTCCAAAACATGTCATTTGGGCACTAAAAACATGCCATTTACGGACACGCTTCAATGTTGCATTCTTCACCTGAGCGAGTCGGTGACTGTAGAGCGTCCATTTAAGACATTCATTTTGCTGTATAGCACTCTACTCCGCTCGCGCGTCTGTACAGTAGTAGATTTGGCGTTAGCGGTGACCAGCGAATCACCCGACACGCACTTCACTGGCGTACTTGTGGCGGCTGACCGGCCTGTGCTGATGAGTCCGGGACGGACGTGACCTGTGTGTGTCGGTGAGAGACTGGCAGCTGTGAGGCCGGGGGCAGCCTCAGCGACGTTTGAGGATACACTTGCCGGCCACCTCCACGTAACCAGGGCAACAGGAGCTGTAGCAGGGCCCCGTCTCCGTCACGCGTCTACAAACACAGGGCAAAAAAAGAAGGTGTACATCACTTGGGGGTTATCACGCTTCTACAAAACTGGGGCTGCCGGGCGCACAGTGGCAGGGCGCCGGACTCGTCATCGCTGACTGGGCGTTAACATTGCTTCTCTCCCTTCCTTCGACTCCTTTTCGTCGCTGACTCTTGTGTTGGTGTCCGTTCCTCCCCCGTGTTAATGCTGCAGCCCCTAAACAAGCCAGGCCATTCTGCCAAAAGTACAAGTGGCAGGTTACAGCTAAACACACAAGCACCCTACGCATGTTGCTTCCAATAACACTGTAAACTGGTGCATAGTGTACACAGAACGTGCGCCATGCAAAAAAAAAAAACATATAGCGCTCAAGTAACCAATTTGGTGGATATTCAAAAATGCGCTACAGTCATTCATTCAGTCACATGCGACTAGAGTGCAGTAAGTCTGCTCGGAAGCAGAGGATAGGGCTGTCAATGGTATTTACAAACTTTACACATCTTGGCGGAGTTCAGAACAGCGTGCACAGTGTTCCACCCCATTTGTTAACCGTTTAGTGTCAAATGGCTGGCTGTCAGTACCGTGGTGGCCTGTACAAGGCAGCATGACCAACAGACTGCTCACTGTTTTATCCTGTTGAAAGAAACACATAGTCTTAACTAAACCTGTTCCATCTTTTGATCTTTATTCACAATACTTGGCAATCACATCTGTTTCAGACATTGAAATGCTCCAAACGTTTTGTGTTTCATAAAATGACGCATGTGCACACTGAAGATATGTATGGCTGTTTAGTAAGATTAACATGACTTTAAGCTGATCTTGGTTCACCTATTTATAACACTCGCCCCAACAGTAGTCCTTGAAGCGAGTCTTGGTGCACCTACCTGTAACACTTGGTCTTGGTGCACCTACCTGTAATACATGGTCTTGGTGAACCTACCTGTAACACTTGGTCTTGGTTCACACTTACTCTTCGTACACCTTCCCGTAACGCATAGTCTTAGTGAACCTACCTGTAACACTTGGTCTTGGCGCACCTACCTGTAACACTTGGTCTTGGTGAACCTACCTGTAACACTTGGTCTTGGTTCACCTATCTGTAACACGTAGTCTATGACTCGAGTCTCGGTGCATATACCTATAACATGTGGTCTCGGTGCACCTACCGGTAACGCCTGGTCTCGGTACACCTACCGATAACGCTTGGTCTCGGTGCACCTACCGGTAACGCTTGTTTTCGGTGCACCTACCGGTAACGCTTGGTCTTGGTGCACCTACCTGTAATACTTGGTCTCAGTGTACTACCTGTAACACTTGGTCTCGGTGCACCTACCTGTAACACTTGCCCCAGCCACAGTAGTAGTCTTTGACACGAGTCTTGATGCACCTACCTGTAACACTTGGTCTCGGTGCATTTACCTGTAACACTTGCCCCAGCCACAGTAGTAATCCTTGACAACGGTCTTGGTGCACCTTCCTGTAACACTTGGTCTCGGTGCACCTACCTGTAACACTTGGTCTCGGTGCACCTACCTGAAACACTTGGTCTCGGTGCACTTACCTGTAACATTGCCCCAGCCACAGTAGTAGTCCTTGACACGGGTCTTGGTCTCAAGGCCCGTAACACTTCCTGTAACACTTGGTTTCGGTGCACCTACTGTAATACTTGGTCTCGGTGCACCTACTGTAACACTTGGTCTCGGTGCACCTACCTGAAACACTTGGTCTCGGTGCACCTACCTGTAACACTTGCCCCAGCCACAGAAGTAGTCCTTGACACGGGTCTTGGTGCACCTATCTGTAACACTTGGTCTCGGTGCACCTACCTGTAACATTTGCCCCAGCCACAGTAGTAGTCCTTGACACGGGTCTTGGTGCACCTACCTGTAACACTTGCCCCAGCCACGGGTCTTGGTGCACCTACCTGTAACACTTGCCCCATCCACAGTAGTAGTCCTTGACACGGGTCTTGGTGCACCTACCTGTAACACTTGCCCCAGCCACAGTAGTAGTCCTTGACACGGGTCTTGGTGCACCTACCTGTAACACTTGCCCCAGCCACAGTAGTAGTCCTTGACACGGGTCTTGGTGCACATGTAGACGAGCAGCTCTGGACAGGGGAAGGTGTTGCACGCACGGCTCTGCTCCTCTCGGGACTGACCTCTGCAACGTCACATACATTGTCAGCGGCGGCGAAATCACCGACGGCCAGCTGTCATGCTAGCTGGCAACAGATACCTAACCTGACAAGGCCATGGACAAATAAAATTGCTGCCCAACAGTGTGGGCCCTTTGTGAACATACACGTAGAAACAATGTAAGGTATGTGGACCCTTTGTGAACATACACCAAGAAACAATGTAAAGTATATGGGCCCTTTGTGAACATACACGTAGAAACAATGTAAAGTATGTGGGCCCTTTGTGAGCATACACTAAGAAACAATGTAAAGTATGTGGGCCCTTTAATAATAATATATTTTGTATGCACTCATCAACGCCCTGAGCGCTCACATGATACATATTAACATATGATACTCTATACACGTGTAGAGCACAGTCCTACCAAAACAATTTATATAAAGTATTATATGGAAACACACACACACACACACACACACACACACACACACACACACACACACACACACACACACACACACACACACACACGCACGCACGCACGAATGCACGCACGCACCCACGCACACTCACGCACGCACGCACACTCACGCACGCACGCACGCACCCCCCCCCCCCCCCCACACACGCACAATGACT
The DNA here is from genome assembly GCA_963584105.1 of Alviniconcha strummeri. NCBI lineage: Eukaryota > Metazoa > Mollusca > Gastropoda > Provannidae > Alviniconcha > Alviniconcha strummeri. Next base: position 8,154,173 of record OY757556.1, read on the forward strand.
GTAACAGAAACTGGGTATTGATATTAGATGGGATGGAAATACTGTGAGAAGAGGAAGGTTTTCAGTTTGGCTTTAAAAGATGACAGGGTTGAGCAGTGTCTAAGGTCCTGTGGGAGTGAATTCCAAATGTGGGGTCCAAAGTATGAGAAAGTGCGAAACCCATGAGTCTTGCGTTCGTATTGCTGGATTTCCAGCATGCGGGTGTCAGAAGAAGAGCGTAGTGTACGATACGGAGTGTACACATGTAGCAGTTCAGAGAAGTAAGCAGGACCAGAACCAATTATAGCACTGAAACACTGTGAACATACACGTAGAAACACTGTAAAATATGTGCGCCCTTTGTGAACATACACGTTGAAACACTGTAAAATATGTGCGCCCTTTGTGAACATACACGTAGAAACACTGTAAAATATGTGGGCCCTTTGTGAACATACACGTAGAAACACTGTAAAATATGTGGTCCCTTTGTGAACATACACGTAGAAACACTGTAAAATCTGTGGGCCTTTTGTGAACATACACGTAGAAACACTGTAAAATAGGTGGGCCATTTGTGAACATACACGTAGAAACACTGTAAAATATGTGGGCCCTTTGTGAACATACACGTAGAAACACTGTAAAATATGGGGGCCTTTGGTGAACATACACGAAGAAACACTGTAGAATATGTGGGCCTTTTGTGAACGTACACGGAGAAACACTGTAAAATAAGTGGGCCTTTTGTTACATGGGCCCGTTGTAAATATATACCTAGCAACGTTCTGCAATGTCAATTACGTGGGCCCTTTATAAATATACATATACAAACAAAGTAAAATAGAGACCCTTTATGAAGATATAAAGTACGTGAACCCTTTGTGAAGATATGCATAGACATTATTTATAAATATGTGGGCCCTTTGTAAACAGATTTCAAGAAACAATGTAAAACACGTGGGCCCTTTGTGAACATACAGGAAGAACAGTGTAAGTTACCTGGGCCTTTTGTACACACTTAGAAACAGTGTAAGCTACATGTACAAATAAGGTGAGCATTCAGCTGTCGTGCCTTCCACTGTCACAGCTAGACATGTTGCCGACCCGCAGTACCCACCAGCATCGAGTCGGGATGTCACACTGTCACCCACCAGAATCGTGTCGGGATGTCACACTGTCACCCAGCAGCATCGAGTCGGGATGTCACACTGTCACCCACCAGAATCGTGTCGGGGTGTCACAATGTCACCAACCAGCATCGAGTCGGGATGTCACACTGTCACCCACCAGCATCGAGTCGGGGTGTCACACTGTCACCCACCAGAATCGAGTCGGGATGTCACAATGTCACCCACCAGCATCGAGTCGGGATGTCACACTGTCATCCACCAGCTTCGAGTCGGGATGTCACACTGTCACCCACCAGCATCGTATCGGGATGTCACACTGTCACCCACCAGCTTCGAGTCGGGATGTCACACTGTCACCCACCAGAATCGTGTCGGGGTGTCACAATGTCACCCACCAGCATCGAGTCGGGATGTCACACTGTCACCCACCAGCATCGAGTCGGGGTGTCACACTGTCACCCACCAGCATCGAGTCGGGATGTCACACTGTCACCCACCGGCATCGTATCGGGATGTCACACTGTCACCCATCAGCATCGTGTCGGGATGTCACTGTCACCCATCAACATCGTGTCGGGATGTCACACTGTCACCCACCAGCATCGTGTCGGGATGTCACACTGTCACCCATCAGCATCGTGTCGGGATGTCACTGTCACCCATCAACATCGTGTCGGGATGTCACACTGTCACCCACCAGCATCGTGTCGGGATGTCACACTGTCACCCACCAGCATCGTGTCGGGATATCACACTGTCACCCATCAACATCGTGTCGGGATGTCACTTTGTCACCCACCGGCATCGTGTCGGGATGTCACATTGTCACCCACCAGCATCATGTCGGGATGTCACTTTGTCACCCACCGGCATCGTGTCGGGATGTCACTTTGTCACCCACCGGCATCGTGTCGGGATGTCACACTGTCACCCACCGGCATCGTGTCGGGATGTCACACTGTCACCCACCGGCATCGTGTCGGGATGTCACACTGTCACCCACCGGCATCGTGTCGGGATGTCACACTGTCACCACAGTACCCACCCGCACCGTGTTCGATGTCACACAGTACCCACCCGCACCGTGTTCGATGTCACACAGTACCCACCCGCAACGTGTTCGATGTCACACAGTACCCACCCGCACCGTGTTCGATGTCACACAGTACCCACCCGCACCGAGTTCGATGTCACACAGTACCCACCCGCATCGTGTCGGGATGTCGCAGGTCCGCTGACGTGTCTGCAGCCCGCAGCCGCCGCAGGACCTGGAGCAGGGTTGCCATGGTGACCAGGCGGACCAGCTGCCGTCAGCGTCCTGTCCGATATCGGTGCTGCCGCTGGGGCCCCCTGCCGGCTGCTGGCTGGACACCGGCTGCGCTGCGGCCGTACTGCTGTTGGACACTGCCACAGCGGCGTCACGCCGTGGGAACACAGGCACCCAAAGGATACAGTGAGTGACATGCGGCTATCAGACCCTCAAAGGCACTACTTGTGATTCATAAGCTGGGTTGATTTTGTACTGAACATGTCGTGAATAGCTTGCTTCAACATATTCCTGCCAGTTGGAAATCAGTGACATGTAAATGTTGAGATATGCTTATTATTGACCGTTTCGGCTTGATTGTGTCGATAATTTTGAACCGATTTCTCTTGCATCTTGGTTACTTTATTGGATCTAATATTGAATGACAGTGAATATTGCATTGTTCCCGATGGGACACTCTACATGAAATGCATCCAAGGACTGCCCAATAAGTCGTGTCTGTGTTTGCAATACAGTGACTAGATATCCAAAACGACTTGACGTAACTGTCTTTGAGTTGTTCGATTATGTACATGTGCGCGGACGTGTGTGTGTGTGTGTGTGTGTGTGTGTGTGTGTGTGTGTGTGTGTGTGTGTGTGTGTGTGTGTGTGTGTGTGTGTGTGTGAGAAAGAAAGAGAGAGAGAGAAAGAGAGAGAGAGACTCACAATGACACAGACCGCTCCTGACATGGTAACCATCACAGCAGTATTCCACTTCCGAAGTGCACAAAGCCAGACGACTCTTCTCCTTAGTGCTGTGTGTAAAAGATACAAATCACTCTTAGTGCTGTGTGTAAAAGATACAGATCACTCTTAGTGCTGTGTGTAAAAGATACAGATCGCTCTTAGTGCTGTGTGTAAAAGATACAGATCACTCTTTGTGCTGTGTGTAAAAAGATACAGATCACTCTTTGTGCTGTGTGTAAAAGATACAGATCACTCTTAGTGCTGTGTGTAAAAGATACAGATCACTCTTAGTGCTGTGTAAAAGATACAGATCACTCTTAGTGCTGTGTGTAACAGATACAAATCACTCTTTGTGCTGTGTGTAAAAGATACAGATCACTCTTAGTGCTGTGTGTAACAGATACAGATCACTCTTAGTGCTGTGTGTAACAGATACAGATCACTCTAAGTGCTGTGTGTAACAGATATACCATCCTATTTGATGGTGTTGTCAAATGCGGGAGGGGGGGGGGGGGGTAGTTATTTTGTGATTCCGCCGCCTTGCCATCTCTAAACTATACAAGCCACAACAGTAAAACATGTATCAGGAGAAACTTTAAATCCGATCCTATAACCATCCACAAAAGTATATATAACGCCATCAGCCATGAAGTTTTCAGTTTGGCATTGGTAGCCATCTTGCCGCGGTTTTGCTCAGGTTTTAATCATCCTGCACAATTCTTTCAGCTCACAACCTGACAAAAATCGCGGCAGCTGGCACAGCTGAAAGAACTGTGCAGTATGATAAAGACCTCGAAAAAAGAAAAAAGAAAAATCGCGGCTAGATGCATACCAATGCCAAACTTAAAAATTAGCCTGCAGTCGTCTTCCAGTTTCATCTGAGTGAACTCGGTTCCAAATTTCCCAGCTTTGGGCACCAGTGCCAGATTCCTGGATGTCAAGCGAAATATTCAACAGAAACAGAAACTCCATCACCTAACACTAGTAATAGAGCAGCAAATGAAAGAGGGAGTTGAATGTTCAAATGACTTGCTAAAGGCGTTTGAGCTAGTCAGTCAAAGGTGACATTCCACCACAGAAGTCAGTCCTCTCTGCCACATACTTTGTTGAAACTGATCTATCAGCAGTCAATACGTCAGCAGCGCCCAAACCTATGCACCTGCATGATTACCTGCCGTGCTGACGGAGTAATGTGGTTATCTCCGCGTATCTTCACGTCACTTTTGTCTGTTGAGTCTGAGATAGCCTATTACTTTTGATAATGTAGGCTTCTCTTTAGTAACACATTTATGCAGGTTTCATCATATATTATTCTGTAATTGATTCTTCAGTAACACATTTATACTATTGTGTAACTGACTCTTCAGTAACACATTCATGCAGGTTTCATTATATATTATGTTGAAATTGATTCCTCAGTGCCGATTTCATCATGATCATAGATTATGCTGTAATTGATTCTTCAGTAACACATTCATGCGGGTTTTTTTATTTTTTAATACTACTAATAATGGCCATTTTTATGATGCATGATCCCTAGCCAAACCTACGGCACAGTGCGCTAGGAGCACATTGAAGCGGGGTTCATCATGTATTACGCTGCACATTGAAGCGGGGTTCATCATGTATTACGCTGCACATTGAAGCGGGGTTCATCATGTATTACGCTGCACATTGAAGCGGGGTTCATCATGTATTACGCTGCACATTGAAGCGGGGTTCATCATGTATTACGCTGTAACTGATTCTCATGCACGGGCTGTTGGGGTCCACAGCCACTGTGTGCAACAGACGGACCAGCCTCAGCGACACTACCGTAACGTGGCCACAGTACAGCGACACTACCGTAATGTGGCCACAGTACAGCGACACTACCGTAACGTGGCCACAGTACAGCGACACTACCGTAATGTGGCCACAGTACAGCGACCCTACCGTAACGTGGCCACAGCACAGCGAACGTGGCCACAGTACAGCGACACTACCGTAACATGGCCACAGTACAGCGACACTACCGTAACGTGGCCACAGTACAGCGACACTACCGTAACGTGGCCACAGCACAGCGAACGTGGCCACAGTACAGCGAAACTACCTTAATGTGGCCACAGTACAGCGACACTACCGTAACGTGGCCACAGTACAGCGACACTACCGTAACGTGGCCACAGCACAGCGACCCTACCGTAAAGCCCGTTCTTAATTGGGCGAATGTTTCTTCGCGAAGCTAGTTGGAAGTATTCGGCGAAGCTAGTTGGTTCTTAATTGGGCCAACTTTTCTTCGCGAACCTAGTTGGAAGTATTCGTCCAAGCTATATTCGGGGTCCAAAAACCTTCGCTCAACATGTTCTGGGAACATTCGCCCTATTGGACGATCATTGCCTCTGATTGGCTGAGAGCAGAGCCCTCCTGTGAATGAAGAAAACACAAAAATAAAAATGGATGACTGTGTCGCTAGGTTCTTCACTCGCTTCGGAGGGAATTTGTTTATTTGTTGACTTGTGGAAGGCGCAGCCTTGTTTCGGAGACCCAGAATGAGATAGTAGTTAGTTGAATTACCCTGTGAGGGATGATTAAAGTATATTGACTTGACTTGACTTGACTTTAGCCTACGTTTTCGATCATGCTGTCTGCTGCGCGTCTGCCGCAAGTTCGGGCCGAGGCTTGCATCTCATTACAAGCCAGTTGAGAATGAAGTAAAGTTTGGACTGTCCGAACCATATTCGGCGAAGTAAATGTTCAATTAAGAAACGAATCATAGTTCGTCGAAGTGTCCGAAGTATGTTCGGGCGAACAAACATTCGCCCAGTTAAGAACGGGCTTAACGTGGCCACAGCACAGCAACACCACCTTAGAGTGGCCATAGAGAGCAACGTGCTATGACTCTGTTAACGACGTAGTGATGCCGGAAGTCCGTCGTGTTCAAGGCGCTTACACCCATGTGTTGCAGTCGAGTGTTCTAGATACTTACACCCATGTACTGTAGTCGGATGTTCTAGATACTTACACCCATGTACTGCAGTCGGATGTTCTAGATACTTAACCCATGTACTGCAGTCGGATGTTCTAAATACTTACACCCATGTAATTCAGTCGGATGTTCTAAATACTTACACCCATGTATTACAGTCGGGTGATGTTTTCCTGAAGTACACGGGACAAGCGATGTATTCCGAGCTGTTCCACCTTTTGACACACCGCCTTTCTTCCCTCCGTCTGCACGCCGGCTGCACACCGGGCCCCGGGTGACAGCCCCCACACGGCTCTGTAACACACCGCCTTCACACTCTGTACACCCCGCCTTCACACACACTGTACACCCCGCCTTCACACGCTCTACACACAACCTTCACACACACGGTACACTCCGTCTTCACACGCTGTACACACCACCTTCACACACACTGTACACCCCGCCTTCACACACTGTACACCCCGCTTTCACACACTGTACACTCCACCTTCACACGCTGCACATACCACCTTCACACACTGTACACCCTACCTTCACAGACTATACACACCACCTTCACACACTGTACATACCACCTTCACTCACTGTACACACCACTTTTACACACTGTACACCCCCACTTTAACACACTGTACACACCACCTGCCGAAGATCCCGCGGTCTGTTTGCCGATCTTCTCATACCGGGGGGAAAACTATACCCAAGACACGTTTCTCAAAAAAATAAAAAAATAAAAATCCCAAAGTTCTATGCTCTGATGCTAACTGCAAGAAAGCAGTTAAAGAAAGAAAGCACAGCGAAAGGTTTTTCAAACCTAACGTTGAGCAATGCTAACAATTTAAACGTTTAAGGCCCAAAGCTCGTCTTATAGTTAAACAATAAAAGAAGAATTCGCGGAGACACTTCTGTTCTAAATTAAACTCTAAAACGCAAACGCAAATGGTCTGGAAAGCCATTAGAAAAACAAAGAGTAAGGGTGATTCTAATTCAATCAACCATTTAAAGGCCAACGGTAAGCTCATTACCAACAAAAAACAAGTGGCAGAAGCAATAGCTACAAATCTGTCTAAATATTCTTTAACAGATAACAGATATGTATTCTTCTGACTTAAAAAAAAAAGGAAAAAAAAGACGCCTCGACTTCTCTTCTAAAAACGAAGAGGAATGTAACCTGCCTTTTTCAATATCTGAATTGAAACAGTCGATGCAAAGAGCCAACGGCTCGGCCACCAGTTTGGACCAGATACATTATCAACTTTTAATCCACCTTCCAAACTGCTCTGTCTTTCCTCTATCTTTCCACGTCTGGGAATCTGGTTGTTTTCCGCCATCGTGGCGCGAAGCGGTAGTCATTCTCATTCCCAAACCCAATAAAGACCTCTCAGAACCCGGCAACTTAATCAGTCCTATTGCGTTAACCAGCTGTCTGTGCAAAAAGGTGGAGAGGATGATCAACGCTCACCTCATGTGGTCCCTTGAATCGCAGGGTCTCCTTTCGGAGAAGCAGTGCGGTTTCAGGAAGAACCACAGTACGTTAGATCACCTCGTTCCTTTTGAAACAGTGATCAGAAATGCTTTTGTCAAAAAAGAGCACGTCCTAATAATTTTCTTCGACCTTGAAAAGGTCTACGACACAACATGGAAGCACGGCATTCTGGCGGACCTCTGGGATCTCAGTTTCAAGGGCCACCTCCCAAGGTTTATTAAGAGCTTTCTGTCCGAACGTTCTTTCGGGGTTAGAGTGGGCTCCATGCTGTCGGGGCTGCACGAGCAGGAGATGGGTTCCCGCATTTAAACCCTGTCTCAAGCCCTATTCAGCATCAAAATTAATAACATTAACATTGCCTTGAAGGGTACAGACTGCTCCTTGGACGACTTTGCTTTATGTGTGCGCGGCAAGTCGTTGAACAGAGTGGAAAGGGTTATGCAGCTGTGCGTTAACAGCGTTCAAGATTGGGTGTCCGAGAACGGTTTTAAGTTCTCTGTCTCAAAGATAGTCTGTATCCACTTTCACCAGCAATATGTAACCCCCCCGCCGCATCCCCCCCGCCCCCCCCCCCCCGCCCCCCCAAACATCCTTCTGGGAAAAACACCTATTAAAATAGTAAAAGAAGCCAAATTCCTTGGCTTGATTTTTTTACACCAAGCTTACTTTGAAAAATCATGTACATTTTAAATCTTCCTGTCAGAAGGTTCTGCAAGTAGTGGGACATACTGATGGGGAAGCCGATCGTATCGTCCTGCTACACCTATACCACGCGTTAGTCCGTTCCAAACTGGATTACAGAAGCATTGTCTACGGATCGACTCGTCAGTCGGTTCTAAGGCAGTTGGATCCGATCCACCATCAGGGCTTGCGCATTGCGTTGGGGGCATTCCGCACTTTTCCTGCCCACAGTCTTTACGTGGAGGCACACGAACCGTCCCTATAAGCCTCTGGCCGTCTAAAACCTGCATTAAATTATCTTCTCAAACGAGTCTTTACCGGAAAATCCAGCCTACAGCTGCGTTTTCGAACCTGAAAACGTCAGACTATATGAAGAATCAGTGTCGAAAATTCCACCTCTCGGCATCCGTATCCTATTTTACCTGGAGAAATCTAAAATTAACCTTAACCTGACTGATAATGTTTCCTCTTTGGACATCGCCACTTGGATACTTTCAGCTCCTACAGTCCGTTTTGACTTTAAAAGACACAACTAACCCTGTTATTTACAACTTATCACGGAATAACCTTCGTCAGAAACAAATTTCATATGTACTGCTGAACTATGAGCTATTCTTTTGGCTCTCAAACATGTTTATTGTTCGAAAGAAAAATTTGATATTATCTGACTCTTTCGTCTTTACAAGCAATATCTTAGTACAGATTTAAAAACTACTTTACAAGCAATATCTTAGTACAGATTAAAAAACTATATATGAATCTGACCAGAGATGGGAGGAGCATTGTTTTTATCTGGGTCCCCGGCCATGTGGGCATTAGAGAAAATTTGGCGGCAGACTCTGCTGCCAAGGATGCCATCGTTGGCGAAATCTCGTTTCAGCTCATCCCCATTGTACACACCACCTTCACATCGCCTATATACAATGTACACACCTCTTTCACACGCTGTACACAGGACACAATACCATACACTGTACACACAACCTTCACACAATGTACACATCACCTTCACACACTACCTCCACACACTATACACACCACCTTCGCACATTAAACACAGGACACACCACTTTCATACGCTGAACACACCAATTTCATACACCACCATCGTACACTGTACACACCACCTTCACACACTGTATACACCACCTTCATACGCACTGTACAACACCACCGACAAATACTGTGCACACCCCCTTCATACACTGTACATCCCCTTCATACACTATACACATCACTTTCATACACTGTACACACCACCTTCATACACTGTGCACACCACCTCCATACACTGTACACACCACCTTCACTCACTGTACACATCACCAACGCACACCGTACAAACCACCTACATACAGTGTACACCCTCCATCTTCATACACTATACACTGTACACCCCCTTCATACATTGTGCATCATCATCGGTTGGAGTGTCATAAATTGCTATTTTTTCAAGGTCAAGGTCACAGTAAGGGCTTATACAATCAAAATACGGCTGTTTTGACAATCTCTCGCTTATACAATCAAAATACGGCTATTTTGACAATCTCCCGAACTAATGATTCTTTTGCAACCAAACGTAGATTGATGGCAAATCATCATAAGATGGACTGTCTTGTGAAAAGCTTCGCTTTGTTAAAAAATGTCATTTAATGTTTATCTAGACGGTATCTTAACCTTTTGTAGCTAGGGGTAATATGTCGCGCAAGGCGACAAACATTGTTCATAATGGATTGTGAGGACAGTGCGACTGACGCGTGTTGATTGAAAGGAAGACTATGTATGGTGACAGGTGGAAGCCAGACACACAGAGACTGGGCCGAGGGCCGTGCCAGCCTACCGGCGGTGATGTTCGCCTCAAATCCGCCCTGACCCGCTCGCCGTGTCCGGAACAGGATCAGCGTGCTGTTGCCGCTGGACCGTAGTGCGCCTTGTGGCGGCAGCCCGCAGCAGTACCTGCACACACAGCGCCCACATCAACATGGCACCCTGAGCATCGCACCCACAGCGCCCACATCAACATGGCACCCTGAGCATCTACATCAACATGGCACCCACAGCGCCCACATCAACATGGCACCCACAGCGCCCACATCAACATGGCACCTACAGCGCCCACATCAACATGGCACCCACAGCACCCACATCAACATGGCACCCACAGCACCCACATCAACATGGCACCCACAGCACCCACATCAACATGGCACCCACAGCACCCACATCAACATGGCACCCACATCAACATGGCACCCACAGCAACCACATCAACATGTCACCCACAGTGCCCACATCAACATGGCACCCACAGCACCCACATCAACATGGCACCCACAGCGCCCACATCAACATGGCACCAACATCAACATGGCACCCACAGCACCCACATCAACATGGCACCCACAGCACCCACATCAACATGGCACCAACATCAACATGACACCTGCAGCGCCCACATCACAATGGCACCCACAGCACCCACACCAACATGGCACCCACATCAACATGGCACCCACATCAACACGGCACCCACAGCACCCACATCAACATGGCACATCAACATGGCACCCACAGCACCCACATCAACATGGCACCCACATCAACATGGCACACACGGCGTCACGGCTAGCACCCACATCAACATGGCACCCACATCAATATGGCACACACAACGTCACGGCCAGCACCCGCATCAACATGGAACACACAATCACGGCGTCACGGCCAGCACCCACATCAGCATGGTACACACAATCATGGCGTCACGGCCAGCACCCACATCAGCATGGTACACACAATCATGGCGTCACGGCCAGCACCCACATCAGCATGGTACACACAATCATGGCGTCACGGCCAGCACCCACATCAGCATGGTACACACAATCATGGCGTCACGGCCAGCACCCACATCAGCATGGTACACACAATCATGGCGTCACGGCCAGCACCCACATCAAATAATATTGTACACAGCCGCGGCATCAAGGCTACCACCAACATCAATCAAAATGGCACACAGAGGCCATAACTATAGCACTGTGTCAGCTATGTTATGCCAGAGGCTTTATCCCTTGCACTGTGTCGGCAAAATGTTACGGCATGTGCCAGGCACTGGGGCGGTAGGTTTACATGGCATCGTCACACACACACACACACACACACACACACACACACACACACACACACACACACACACACACACACACACACACACACACACACACACCTGGCACCGGTGTATCCGAAGCTGATGTTGTATTTGATCTCCAGGTAGTCGGTGCACACGGTGGTGGGATAGGGACTGCAGTCAGGATGAGTCATAAAGTCTCGGTCACTGACGGTCACCACAATCTGTAGGCCAGGCCGCGTCTTCAAACAGACACACCACCACAGTCACAGCAAAACACACCATCACAGTCACAGCAAAACAAACACACCACCACAGTCACAGCAAAATACACCACTACAGTCACAGCAAAACAAACACACCACCACAGACACAGCAAAACAAACACACCACCACAGTCACAGCAGATGAACACACCACCATAGTCACAGCAAAACACACCACCACAGTCACAGTAAAACAAACACACCACCACAGTCATTCCTGTTATTGGATACAACATGACAAACTCATCACCACAGTCACAGCAAAACAAAACGCATTGGAAAGCAGCGGTTAATTTGTTTTCTTCTGTCCGAGCACTTGTGAAGCAGCTCATCTAAAAAATTAACCCTAAGTGCGTCACAATGGCAATGTTTCCGAGCAGACCCGCTGTGCCCAAGTTGTTCTCCACTATACATTATGAGTGACTGTAGCTTTACACAGCGCATTATGAATGTCCACCTAAGCTTACCTGAATAAGCCAGGTACAGGCGACATTTGCCGGGTAGAGCCACGGGTGGGAGGGGGACGAGATGGAGTACATTTGACCTTGATCCACATGCAGTGTCCCTCCACACGCCAGGCCTGCACACACACACACACACACACACACACACACACACACACACACACACACACACACACACACACACACACACACACACACACACACACACGTCGAACACGTGAATAGACATGGCCGTGGAAAAGGACAGTTTAGAACAGTTTTTGAACAGATGAGTCCCGAGGGCGGGTTCGAAAGAGGAGGAGTCAGAGTGGCGGAGTGTTTGAGGCAAACTGTTACAAACAGATGGGCCAGCATAAAAACGACGATGCTTCGCCAACTGTTTTGGTGTTTACACGAGGGTTGATAAAGGTTCGGGTGTAGGAAGCGAATCATATTCACCTGGTTGGAGTCCAATATGACATGTGTATTAGGTGTACCCGTCTAGTCCGATATGTGCACTCCATACACCCGTACAGTCCGATACGTGTTGTAGCCGTACAGTCTCATATGTGCACTCGATATACCCGTACAGTCTGATATGTGCACTCGATATACCCATACAGTCTGATATGGGCACTCGATATACCCGTACAGTCTGCTATGTGCACTCGATATACCCGTACAGTCTGCTATGTGCACTCGATATACCCGTACAGTCCGATATGGGCACTCGATATTCCCGTACAGTCCGATATGTGCACTCGATATGCCCGTACAGTCTGATATGTGCACTCGATATGCCCGTACAGTCCGATACGTGCACTCGATATGCCCGTACAGTCTGATATGTGCACTCGATATGCCCGTACAGTCTGATATGGGCACTCGATATGCCCGTACAGTCTGATATGGGCACTCGATATGCCCGTACAGTCTAATATGGGCACTCGATATGCCCGTACAGTCTGATATGGGCACTCGATATGCCCGTACAGTCTGATATGTGCACTCGATATACCCGTACAGTCTGCTATGTGCACTCGATATACCCGTACAGTCTGATACGTGCACTCGATATACCCGTACAGTCTGATATGGGCACTCGATATACCCGTACAGTCTGATATGTGCACTCGATATACCCGTACAGTCTGCTATGTGCACTCGATATACCCGTACAGTCTGCTATGGGCACTCGATATTCCCGTACAGTCCGATATGTGCACTCGATATACCCGTACAGTCTCATATGTGCACTCGATATGCCCGTACAGTCCGATATGTGCACTCGATATACCCGTACAGTCTGCTATGTGCACTCGATATACCCGTACAGTCTGATATGTGCACTCGATATACCCGTACAGTCTGATATGTGCACTCGATATACCCGTACAGTCCGATATGGGCACTCGATATACCCGTACAGTCCGATATGTGCTCTAGATGTGGCCGTCCGGTACAATATGTGCACTCGATGACGATGTACATAGCTAGTGTGGATATGTTCACTACATGTACCCGTCCAGTTTGACATCTGCACTGGATGTTTTTTGTTTGTATGTTTGTATTGTTGGTCCACCCTGACCACGTACGGTCTATTAGGGACGGGGGAGGGGCGGGGTGTATGGGGGGGGGGGGGGGGGGGTATGAATAGTTTGTCCTAAGCGCTCCGACCCGCAAGAACAGAAGGGCCGACTGCCACCACCAGAACACTGGACATTAAAGTGGTGGGCACCTCGCCAGTGCAAAGCTAATCGTGTACTTCGCAACTTGCTCTTTCAACAGTCGTGGGGATGTACCCGTCCTGTCTGAAATGTGCACAAGCTGTACCCGTCATGTCTGATATGTGCACGAAGTGTACCCGTCATGTCTGATATGTGCACGAAGTGTACCCGTCATGTCTGAAATGTGCAGGAGCTGTACCCGTCATGTCTGATATGTATACGAAGTGTACCCGTCCTGTCTGAAATGTGCACGAGGGGAATGCGTTTGGTGCGATAGGTGTGTGCCCTGGTGACGTACCCTGGCTGTGGGAGACCTGCTCACACGTGACGCCGGTGAGCCCCGGGGGACAGCGACACCTGTCACATCGCTTGGGATCCGGATAGCCCTCGTGTCGACAATGCCCTGCCACCGCGCTGCCCGCACACACGTCTGCACACACACACACACACACACACACACACACACACACACACACACACACACACACACACACACACACACACACACACACACACACACACATACACACACACACACACACACACACACACACACACACACACACACACACACACACACGATATCATTTTTCATTAACACGTAGTGTATGTAGTTATGGGGGTGTTGTGTGACAGAACACTAGAAGAGAATGCAGAGTCTGGTTATAGGAGTGGCAGTGTCCTTGATGATGATGATGAGTTGATGCTTAATGTCCTCAGATGTCATTTGACATATTAGGGACAAGTTGTGACCAATGCCGAAGCACGGTTCAATAAAAGCCACATACGTAAGGTGTATGCGTGTTTAGCTGTAACCTGCTACCTGCACTTTTGGCAGAATGACCGGGATTTTTTACGTGCTACTGTGGTAACACGGGGGTGGAACGGATACCGAAATAAGAGTCAGCACAGAAAGTCGACCCTGGAGAAGAAAATTCTCTAATAGTGTCCTTGAGGTTCAAAGGCGATGAAGTATATGTCAGATAAAGAAGTGCCGTCACACCACGAGGGAACAGTGAACGTGTCCAGTTAAAGGGAGGGGCACTGCTCTGAACATACAACAAAAATCACGTTGCCCATGTCGGGCAGCCCGTGACACACACAGTGTGGTTGACTGTGGAGGGAATCACGTTGCCCATGTCGGGCAGCCCGTGACACACACAGTGTGGTTGACTGTGGAGGGAATCACGTTGCCCATGTCGGGCAGCCCGTGACACACACAGTGTGGTTGACTGTGGAGGGAATCACGTTGCCTATGTCGGGCAGCCCGTGACACACACAGTGTGGTTGACTGTGGAGGGAATCACGTTGCCCATGTCGGGCAGCCCGTGACACATACACGGTGCCTGCACAGCCAGCACAGTGAGGCGGGGCGAGGCAGGTACGTACCTGAGCAGTAGGCCAGGTTGGCCAGTTTGACGTCATAGAAGGACATCTCCAGGCGCTGACCCAGCACACGCTGCAGTCTGGAGTCCAGTGCCTCCACCGTCACCTCCCGTCCACTGCGGGAAAAGTACTGCACACAACACAGACAGCACAGTCTGCATGCAAACAACACGAAATGAACAGTCTGTATGCGCACAGCACAGACAGCACAGTCTGCATGCAAACAACACAAAATACACAGTCTGTATGCACACAACACAGACAGCACAGTCTGCATGCAAACAACACAAACAGCACAGTCTGTATGCACACAACACAGACACCACAGTCTGCATGCACACAACACGAAATGCACAGTCTGTATGCACACAACACAGACACCACAGTCTGTATGCACACAACACAGACAGCACAGTCTGTATGCACACAACACAAACAGCACAGTCTGCATGCACACAACACGAAATGAACAGTCTGTATGCACACACAGACAGTACAGTCTGCATGCACACAACACAAACAGCACAGTCTGCATGTACACAACACAAAATGCACAGACTGTATGCACACAACACAAACAGCACAGTCGGTATGCACACAACACAAACAGCACAGACAGCACAGTCTGTATGCACACAACACAAACTACACAGTCTGTATGTACACAATACAAATTGCAGAATCTGTATGTACACAACACAAACAGCACAGTCAGAATGTACACAACACAAACAGTACAGTCTGCACAGCCTGTATGCACTCAACAGAAACAGCACAGTCTGTATACACACAACACAAACAGTAGTCTTTATGCACACAACACAACACAAACAGCACAGCCTGTATGCACTCAACAGAAACAGCACAGTCTGTATACACACAACACAAACAGCAGTCTTTATGCACACAACACAACACAAACAGCACAGCCTGTATGCACTCAACAGAAACAGCACAGTCTGTATACACACAACACAAACAGTAGTCTTTATGCACACAACACAACACAAACAGCACAGCCTGTATGCACTCAACAGAAACAGCACAGTATGTATGCACACAACACAAAATGCAGTTTGTACGCACACAACACAAACAGCACAGTCTGTATGCATACAACACAAACAGCAGTCTGAATGCACACAACACAAACAGCACAGTCTGTATGCATACAACACAAACAGCAGTCTGAATGCACACAACACAAACAGCACAGTCTCTGTGCCTGCCACAGGGAAAAGTACTGCACACAATGCAACAATAATATAATATGCGCCTAGCAAGTTTTCTGTGGGTCTTCTTGACTTGGTTGACTAAATGTACGCGTCTAATTTCACAAGGAAAACAATTACAGACCAAGGAAGTTTCACAGGAGAAAGGGCGATGTCAAAATTAATGTTTTGGTCTTAACGTGTGAATGCGTAGACTTCTTGAGTCAGAGGAGCTGTGTTGATGAAGAATATACACGAAGAAGATCAGACAGAAAAACAGGGAGTATATCAGACCGAGAAAAAAAGTGACAAAGTGTTGAGGACTTGTACTCAGTACTTACTTGGAAAGGCAGCCAGCGAAGAGGTCTTACAGGATTGAAACATGATCTCATTTACGAGCTTTGAGCACGTGTCTTGAAGCTGAGTTTTGAACCTTGTGGAGTTTGTGATGAAGGACAGCTCGAAAGCAAAGAGTTACGTAGGCTAACGCAGGACAAAGACAGACACAAGTGTTTCAGTAAAGTCAGCAGAAAGAAGATGCTGAAATGAACAGACGTAGCGAAGTTCCGAGCAGGCCAATCAGAAGGCGTTCTTTATGTTTAAAACATCAAGTGCTATTCTTGATCATCAGAAGATAGAGTTGTGTTGTAAGCTTTGCACTAATGATAATAATTAAAGTATGTATAAAGCGCAAAATCTTGTTGGTATGGACTATTCTAAGAGCAAAGACGAAATCTTGTTGGTATGGACTATTCTAAGAGCAAAGACGAAATCTTGTTCGTATGGACTATTCTAAGAGCAAAGACGAAATCTTGTTCGTATGGACTATTCTAAGAGCAAAGACGCTCACACTGGAAGTTGTGATTTGATGTTATCGACTACAAACCAAACGAAGGACGATGGGAACTGATGTTGTTTACTACAAACCAGGGAGAACTGATGTTATCCACTACACACCAGGGAGAACTGATGTTATCCACTACAAACCAGGGAGAACTGATGTTATCCACTACACACTAGGGAGAACTGATATTATCCACTACACACCAGGGAGAACTGATGTTATCCACTACAAACCAGGGAGAACTGATGTTACCCACTACAAGCCAAACCGAGACCAAGACCGGTGGGAACCTATAATAATAATAATGTACATTTATCATGCGCTCATCAACGCCCTGAGCGCTCACATGATACATATTAACCTAAATATGATATTCTATACACATGTAAAGCATAGTCCTACCAAAACAATTTACATATTTTATTTTAAATAATTAAAAATTAAATAAATAATAAAAACGCACTACAAACACACACACACACACACACACACACACACACACACACACACACACACACACACACACACACACACACACACACACTGACTGTAGCAGAAACTGGGTACTGATATTAGTTAGGATGGAAATACTGTGAGAAGAGGAAGGTTTAGATTCACACTCTAGCACTCACCGTGGAGCCGTAGTGCATGATGGAGCTGACGTCATAGGGCACGTTCATGTTGTCCAGGTCGCCCCACGACTCAATCTTGAAGTTGAACTCTTCCCCCAGCCGTACCCGTTCCTTATGCACCCGGATGAAGTCTTGGCGGTCAGGGCGCGAGTGCTCGTGCCAGAACCCGATGGCGTGGCCCAGCTCGTGCAGCAGGGTGCCGAACTGAGAAGACAGCCCAGCACAGCACATAAACCTCACTTCACAACCAAGGCAAGGGGACGAGAAGCCCCACAGCCTGCAGTAATGTTTCCTCTGCCGCACTGACTATGTGTGTTTCACCCACAGCCTGCAGTACCAATGTTTCTGCTGCCGCACTGACTACAGAAACACCCATAGCCTGCAGTACCAACGTTTCTGCTGCCGCACTGACTACAGAAACAACCACAACGTAAGTACCAGTGTTTCTGCTGCCGCACTGACTACAGAAACAATCACAGCGTAAATACCAATGTTTCCGCTGCCCACTGACTACAGAAACAACGCATTTCCCCCCCGCCCATTGCCCACAGTCAGAGACTGCACAAACTCCCCCCAGAAGCAGCACTGTCTCCCTCCCTTGGCATCTTCCCTCCAAGGGTGTCACCATAGCCACAGTAAGCACTCCCCACTTCCATCATCGCCCCCCCCCCCCCCCCACCCGCCGCGCAGACCCCGAAAATGAAATGACAGTAATGGTGAGAATATTGACAGATGGTCATAAACGGAAGAAGAAGACAAACTGCAAGCACTGGTTTATCACATTCTCAACTCCTTTTGGGGGGTTTCAGTCAGACACAGAACAAGGCCCAGAGTGCCTGTGCAGAATCAACCAAAAGGGGGTCATTGAGTGTTCGAAAAACATCACATAAACACACCTACAAAGACCCGAGCTGCCTACGGTCAACTGACATGCGAGTCAGTACAAGGCACATAAACTGAAATCACCACAGGCACAACCTCAAAAAGGATGCCCACAATGGCGTACATATATACCCTCCATTTTGGGCACACTTGGCCTTACGGGTATGTACAATTCAAACATGAGACAGAACCAATTTGTATTCAAGACCAGACAGTCCTTTGATCTCGAGACTGGCTTAACGTATAAACACACTAACACACACGTAAATATGTTAGCCTCAAAGTGAATTGTCACAGTCTGAAACAGAACGAGCCAACAAGGGTCTCAGTTAGAGCTCGAAAAACGTCACACAAACGCCTATTATTTGTCAGCTGATATGCTGAGCCAAATTTGAGAGCAAATAAAAGGACTATATCGAGGCAAAGGTAGCAATAAGCCAGTCATCGGTGTTGCTGTCAAAGCCATCCTACCTTGGCGGAACTAGCCTTGCCAATATTGGTATAAACAAGAATGTATTCAAGACAAAATCAAGATACAATAAATGGTTATGGACTCATCAACAAGCTTTCTGATTATAGACGGTGAGCTCATAATTATGAGCAATATTATCAGTGTCGCTGTCAAAGACAAGCTATCTTCATGGAGACAGCCTCGGGAGTATTATCAGTGTTGCTGTCAAAGCCATTCTATCTTGGCTCCCCAGCCTTGGCAATATTATCAGTGTTGCTGTCAAAGCCATTCTATCTTCACGAAGCCAGCATTCCCAAAATGGGTTTTGTCCAACACGTGGAAGGGAGAAACAATAAAATCCTCAAGAATGTCCTCGCCCTTTTCATATAGAATTTAGAAATTGAGTTTTTGAGTGAGGATTATCAGGGTTGGATGAGAAACAACAACAAAACACGGCGAGCGTTACAGCTGACCGGAGACCTAGTGCGCCCTCTCTAACATTTCTCCAGCTCGGTTGAAGCAAGCGCACGTGTCACGTGACAAACTCGGGTGAAGCGAGTGCACGTGTCTCGTGACGAACTCGGGTGAAGTTAGCACAGATGTCTCATGACGAACATGAACGAAGCCAAGGCGTGTGACAGGCGGGCTAGGACAGTTCACATCGTTTTGTACAGGCAATCCCGCTAACCGTCACTCACGAAAGTGGGCTTCTGATTTCAAAATAAAACCAAGGGGGAATTATACAGCAAAATCCTTGATTTGAAGTCTTTACACTGGTTACATCGGTCTGTCTGTTTGGTAAGGCGAATTCCTTCAACGGAACAAAATGACTTTAACGTTTTCGACGAGTTGTCACATATCATGACTCCTACTGTGGCTAGTAGGGTACGTCGTTAGCAGGCGGATATGGCAACACAAAAGGGAAACTTGTGCCAACAGCAAATCGAGTAAATATCGGGACAGTGCGAAACCCCCAGATTTAAAAAAGAGAGAAGTTTTTAGTTTTTTTGTTTTTAATGCTTTTGCATTTGTATATTAGAGGACAACTATTCCTAAATAAGTTCAAAGCACTACGGGTTTTCCTTCGGTTCTCCCGAAGTGGAACGCAGCCAGCAAAACAAACCAACGAAGTGAAGTCACCTTGGTATGTATACAGCATCGCGGGCGCTGCCGGCTTGGCTTGTAGTCCTGTTTCTGTACATGTAGCTCTTCTTTCTTCTTCTTTTTTTAAGCGTGGCCGAGCATTCACGCAACTTCAAAGACGCCTGTGTCGAACTTGGTGCACTGTCACGTGGCACAAATGGCGGCGACTCAACAACACAGTGTGTGTTCGTTTGTTTGTTGCATGAAAAACAAAACTCCTACAGACATAACACATGTTTGAATACTTGTTATGTCTGTAGGAGTTTTGTTTTTCATGCAACAAACAAACGAACACACACTGTGTTGTTGGACTACATGAAATGTCAGTGTGGTAAACAATGCAAAAATCAGCGTAAAAGTTAATTCTGGATTTTATTACCCTGGGATTTAACCCGAGAATGGCGGCGCGACAAAGGCAACCCACGGCGTGTACACAAAGCTAGCTTCACACTCACACTCACACGACAAGGGCAACCCACGGCGTGTACACAAAGCTAGCTTCACACTCACACTCACACGACAAGGGCAACCCACAGCGTGTACACAAAGCTAGCTTCACATTGACACGACAAGGGCAACCCACGGCGTGTACACAAAGCTAGCTTTACACTCACACGTCCAGTGTCGTAGGCCCCTACTCACAAAAGTATAACCAAAATGTGAGGAGACATCCACCTCTCAAACGGGAAAAACGTATTTCCTGGAACTTAAAAAAACAAAAACACGGCCAGACAACCAGGACGGTTATATCACGGCAAAGTATTTCCGGGCGTCAGAGAGAGAGAGAGAGAGAGAGAGAGAGAGAGAGAGAGAGAGAGAGAGAGAGAGAGAGAGAGGAATGCAGAGAGAGAGAGAGAGAGAGAGAGAGAGAGAGAGAGAGAGAGAGAGGAGAGAGAGAGAGAGAGAGAGAGAGAGAGAGAGATACAGAGACGGACATAGAGAGATACAGAGACAGACATAGACATTTCAGAGACAGACATAGAGAGAGATACAGAGACGGACATAGAAACGGAGAGAGAGAGAGAGAGAGAGAGAGAGAGAGAGAGAGAGAGAGAGAGAGAGAGAGAGAGAGAGAGAGAGAGAGAGAGACAGACAGACAGACAGACAGACAGACAGACAGACAGACAGACAGACAGACAGACAGACAGACAGAGACATAGAATTACAGAGACAGACATAGAGAGGTACAGAAACAGACATAGAGAGATATAGAGACAGACATAGATAGAGAGATACACAGACACTGACAGAGAGAGATACAGAGACAGACATAGAGATATAGAAACAGACATAGAGATACAGAGACATAGACAGAGATATAGACAGAGAAACAGAGACAGAGACAGAGAAATACAGATAGACACAGACAAAGGAATACAGACAGACATAGAGAAATACATAGACAGGCATAGACAAAGAGATACAGAGACAGACATAGAGATACACAGACAGACAGAGACGGACACAGACATAGCGAAACAAAGACAGAGAGAGACACAGACAGACACAGAGAGATATAGAGACAGACATAGAGAGATACAGAGACAGTGGAATATAGAGACAGACATAGATAAAGAGATACAGAGACCGACATAGATACAGACACAGATAGAGCTTTAGAGACAGACATAGAGAGATATAGAGACAGACACAGAGGCATAGACACACACAGAGACATAGAGAGATACAAAGACAGAGCTAGACACAGACCGAGAGGGTGGGAGGGGGTGAGTGGGGTGGGGGTGGGGGTGGCAGTCAGGCCGGCCGATAGAAAGAGGTGTGACTTGCCTCAAAGCATCCTTCCCCTGTGGACACTTCCTGGAAGTGGAAGGCGTGCTCTTTGCCCACGTAGGACCAGCATCTGACAACAGCCGTCAGTTGATTCACACTTACTGCTAGTGCTCGTAACCAATACAGCAACAGGCTTCAATACGTTTTATGAGAATAATATACCTTTAATTATGGCACCCCATCTCGTAATGGCACCCCCCTTCTCGCCCGGAGCGCTTACAAAGTCAAAGGCCAACAGAGTGCACATCTCTCTCTCTCTCTTAAAAGCGACCTTGTTGAATGCATTTGGCTTGAAATGAAACCAAGTACGAACGTTCCTAGTATTTTTTATACATATATATATATTATTTTTTTTCAAACAGAAAGCCTTCTGTTTTTTAAGAATGAATTGACAGCTTTGTACAAATGATAGATAACATCCATACTGTTAAACCCCATGCTGATATTCTTGTACTAGAAGATTTTAATATTGATCTACTAAAGCCACATTCCACCTGGGACTCTACTATTACACTGCTAGGCTGAACCCAACTTGTGAAGCCACCTACTAGAATTACACAGACGTCTACCACTCTTATTGACCATATATACATAGACAATCCAGATGTAATCACAGAGGTCAATGTACCTTAACTGAGCATAAGTGACCATTGTCCCATCTCTTGTTCAAAATCGATTAAGCTTCCAAACTGTGAGCCAAACCAAAGCAAACCCATTCATATATATCATTCCGATCTTTCAAAGATTTTAATAAGGCTGCCTTTTTCAATGACCTGAACTGGGCCCCGTTCACTGAAGTCCTGAACTGTACTGATCCCGATAAAGCTTTGGCGACATGGTACAATGTCTGTCTCATTGTTGTCAATAGGCACCTTTAAAGCGCAAGTGGGTAAAACATCTGAAGTTACCACCATGGTTTAACAAAGACATCAAGAAAAAAATGGCAGAGAGAGACAAACTAAAGAGAGAAAAATGTCTGTAGACACTGCCGTCGGTCAGTGCAGACGGGGAGAAGGGAGGTGAGACGGGGATAAGGGGAAGTGTGAGGTGGAGAGCTGACCACCTACCCGGCGTCCTTCTTGAAGCTGAGGATGGGTTTCACTTGGTCCGTGGCGTTCACCTCACGGAACGTGATGCACGTCAGGCTCTCCAGGTGAGCGATGGCCGCCTGCACCCTGCCCACCTCACTGCTGTCTGCACACACACACACACACACACACACACACACACACACACACACACACACACACACACACACACACACACACACACACGGACACACACACACACACACACACACACACACACACACACACACACACACACACACACACACACACACACACACACACACACACCAATGATTTTATAGTGCATACACACCGTAATTTTAGAGTGCATTTAAACATTTCAAGCCGATCAGAACAAGATATACAATTTCTGTAAATATCTTTTGAGGTTTATCTCAGTCGATTTGGTAACAACGTTGAAAAAATGATTTTAAAAAGGCTTTTTATTCTCCTCCTTTGATAGATACTGTGCAGGGAAATGCACATTGAACTCCACGTTAATCCTGCCCCGGACATGGCAGCCTTGTAGCGGCATTACTACACTGTCATAGTAAACCGGAAACCTCAGCAGACGACGCTTTGTTTTTGAAACATACATTGCGTGCAGCGTGACGTCATATTGCGTGTATAAAACACTGACTCGTATTATTTCTATTTGACTGTTTCTATGTACTACTCATTTAGACGATTGCCTGTTTTTGTTAAAGCACCACGGACTCAGTCAGCCGTACAAACAGGGGAGCAATAACTCCACCAACTATTTACAAAGAGGGGAACAAGAAAGCACCGCTTACTCAGCCTGTACTGAGGGCTCTGGTCAAACAGGTAGGGGATGGGCAGTGTCCAGCGCTTTTTCTTGGAGTAGGTCACTTTACGCCTGCGCCGCTTTCTGCCGCCCGTGTGCAGCACCTCCTGTGCTTCTGCCGCGGACAGCATGATGTCTCCCTCGAACAGCAGTCCCGCCTGCTCCGCTGCCCCGCCCGGCCCCGACACTGCCGTGGACTTGGCTGACGTCACCCGCTGGCTGTTGCTGCTGTTGCGTGTCAAGCCCAATCCTGGACGCGCTCCGCTCCGCTCCGTCACGCTGCCGCCCCGCTCCATCACGCTGCCGGCGCTCCCCTCAGCCACACCTGCTGCACTGGCTGCAGAGCGGGGGGGTTCTGCTCCCTCTCGCCGCCGTTGTGTGTGCGCTGTGGCTGCAGGACGGATAGACGTCTTGTCTTTTGTCGCCTCCCTCTCTCTCTCTGTCCGCTGTGTTTGGGGGGCAAGTGCTGTCGTTCTCTCTGTCCGCTGGGTTCGGGGGGCTAGTGATGTCGTTCTCTGTGTCCGCTGGGTTCGGGGGGCTAGTGATGTCGTTCTCTGTGTCCGCTGGGTTCGGGGGGCAAGTGATGTCGTTCTCTGTGTCCGCTGGGTTCGGGGGGCTAGTGATGTCGTTCTCTGTGTCCGCTGGGTTCGGGGGGCTAGTGATGTCGTTCTCTGTGTCCGCTGGGTTCGGGGGGCTAGTGATGTCGTTCTCTCTGTCCGCTGGGTTCGGTGGGCTAGTGATGTCGCTGTGGCTGGCGTGTTGGTGACACCAAACTGTGCAGCGTGAAAAACGGGGGACTGTACAGCGGAGCTTTGACTCTCTAGACCCTTGCTGTTCGTTTGTAGCGGCGCCGACACAGAGGCCACTGCCGCTGACGTTTGCGACAACTCTCTGTCCGCTGCTCCACGCTGAGAGCTGGGGTCCGGAACAACGTCACCGGGCAACTCGTCATCAATGCGGTCAGTCACCGCCGCCTGTAGTAACGGCAACACACACACACACACACACACACACACACACACACACACACACACACACACACACACACACACACACATACACACACACACACACACACACACACACACACACACACACACACACACACACAGAGTCACACACACACACACACACACACACACACACACACACACACACACACACACGCACACACACACATTTGAAGTGCGCTTCAATATCTTCTGACTAATCAAGAGATTGTACATCGTCTGCCTTTTAATCAGATAGGGCTTATTACGTCACCAGTATTTACAATGCCTCCCAGCAATTGCTAATGGTGGCTATCCATTGCACGCTTCACTTGGTACAGCTTATGTTGACGCCGTCAAGTGAATTGGTCTTCCATCGCAGTCAGCACCTCATTCTGACCTAGTCCTCACCCACCGCCGTCAGCATCTCATTCTGACCTAGTCCTCACCCACCGCAGTCAGCTCCTCATGCTGACCTAGTCCTGACCCACAGCAGTCAGCGCCTCAATCTGACCTAGTCCTCACCCACAGCAGTCAGCACTTCATTCTGACCTAGTCCTCACACACAGCAGTCAGCACGTCTTCAGTCTGACTAGTCCTCACACACAGCAGTCAGCACGTCTTCAGTCTGACTAGTCCTCACACACCGCAGTCGACACTTCATTCTGACCTAGTCCTCACACACAGCAGTCAGCACTTCATTCTGACCTAGTCCTCACACACAGCAGTCAGCACTTCATTCTGACCTAGTCCTCACCCACAGCAGTCAGCACTTCATTCTGACCTAGTCCTCACCCACCGCAGTCAGCACTTCATTCTGACCTAGTCCTCACCCACAGCAGTCAGCACTTCATTCTGACCTAGTCCTCACCCACAGCAGTCAGCACTTCATTCTGACCTAGTCCTCACCCACAGCAGTCAGCACTCTGACCTAGTCCTCACCCACAGCAATCAGCACTCTGACCTAGTCCTCACCCACAGTAGTCAGCACTCTGACCTAGTCCTGTGTCAGGATTATTGTCCATCAAACAAGCCATATCACGATTACTGCCCGTCAATCAGACCAGCCGTGTCAGGAATATTAGTAAGGTGATGAAGACATACGAGGCACGTAATCAGTCAGACAAGCTGTGTCAGGATTATTGCTCGTCAGTCAGACAAGCCGTGTCAGGAATATTGCCCGTCATTCAGACAAGCCGTGTCACGATTATTACCCGTTGATCAGACAAGCCGTGTCAGGATTATTGCCCGTCAGTCACTGAGACAAACTGTGTAAGGATTATTGCCCATCAGACAAGCCGTGTCAGGATTATTGCCCGTTAGACAAGCCGCGTCAGGATTATTGCCCGTCAGACAAGCCGTGTCAGGATTATTGCCCGTCACTTAGACAAGCCGTGTCAGGAATAATACCCGTCAGACAAGCCGTGTCAGGATTATTGCCCCTCACTCAGAGAAGCCGCGTCAGGATAATTGCCCGTCAGACAAGCCGTGTCAGGATTACTGCCCGTCAAACGAGCCGTGTCAGGATTATTGCCCGTCAGACAAGCCGTGTCAAGATTATTGAACGTCAGACAAGCCGTGTCAGGATTATTGCCCGTCAGACAAGCCGTGTCAGGATTATTGCCCGTCAGACAAGCCGTGTCAAGATTACTGAACGTCAGACAAGCCGTGTCAGGATTATTGAACGTCAGACAAGCCGTGTCAGGATTATTACCCGTCACTCAGAGAAGCCATTTCAAGACACGCTTATGCCATTCTGGCATCACATTTCTTGTTTAAATTTTCCACCAAAACATTATTCAGTAACAAACAGCCCGTTGCCAGACTCAGTGTTCGAATAGGTGTTTTCGTCCTGGAACACTGGAAGTGAGATGTCGTCGATGTGCTGAATGTGTTTCATCATTACCCAATGTAGGCCAATCGTTACCCAATGTAGGCCAGTCTTTACCCAGTGTAGGCCACACGAGGACAGCGAGACAGACGGTCAGACAGAGACACGCAGACAGAGACAGACAGGCTGACGCAGTTACTCAGATGAATAAAGATTTAATGTTTACGAACAAATCGATCCTCTCATTCTCATTACTGTTTAATTATGAAATAAACGATTGTTGCCAAGCAGTTTTACTACCACAAACGAAGCTACTCAGACAAAGGAAAAGGTCGAACGGTTTTCCCGGCAGGCATCTGTGTTACGATGATAAAGGCGCTATCAACTGATATCACTGAGCAATAGTACCATTCACATGTACATGCATCCATCCACATCTCTCTCTCTCTCTCCCTCTCCCGTCCCCCCCCCCCCCAAAAAAAAAACAAAAAAAAACAAAACAACAACAACAACAAAACAACAACAACAACAACAACAACAAAAAACAACAACAACAACAACAACAACAAACAAACAAAACAAAAACAACAAACAAACAAACAAAACAAAACAAAACAAAACAAAACCAAAAAAAAAAACCCCCACAAAACCTTACCTTTGCCATGCTGGCAACCTGCAGCTGTCGCATAATGGTCATGACCTTGAGGCGGTCCTCTTCGCTCTGTTCGTCATGCACGTCACTAACACCCAGCTGTCAGAAAACAGTATCCGTCATCAACACGTCAACAACACCCAGCTGTCAGAAAACATTATCCGTCATCAACACGTCACCAACACCCAGCTGTCAGAAATCATTATCCATCATCAACACGACACCAACACCCAGCTGTCAAAAACCATTATATGTCATTAATACGTCAAGAACACATCACCAACACCAAGCCGTGGACACGTCAGAGAGGTTGTTCGTCATAAACGCGTCATGAACTTGTCACAACACCCAGCTGTGAACATGCCAGAGAACACTGTCATGAACTTGTCACAACACCCAGCTGTGAACAGGTCAGAGAACACTGTCATGAACTTGTCACAACACCCAGCTGTGAACAGGTCAGAGAACACTGTCATGAACTTGTCACTAACACCCAGCTGTGAACAGGTCAGAGAACACTCATGAACATGTCAGCAACACGTCAAAGAACAGCTGTGAACACGTGAAAGAACACTGCCCCTCATCAACACATCATCAACGTGTCATCAACACCCAGCTGTGGATACGTCAGAGCACATTGTCATACACACTCAGCTACGATATTATGTCAGAGAGCATTGCCATCGGCATCAAAACGTTCTTTTTATGACATGGTGGAGCGTGCCCGAAACCTGCTGGCCCTGGTGTCAGGCCCTGTCTTCCTTGCACCTTCTTTTGGTTCGCCTAGTCAAGTAGCCAGGGCGCTGTGTAAGCCAGCACAGTTGCTTAGTGGAGTAACCCATGCGCTGTATGCGCCAACACAACCGCTTCTTAGTAATTACGCAGAACTGGCATTTATTCCGAAACCTGATTCCACGATAGCTCTGCGGTGTGACTGTGAGACTGACTGTCTCGTGACAAAAGGGAAACCTTTCACGATCGGTTTCAGTAATATGAATGGATGCAAGTAACTGGTTTACCTGATCTGATTTCCCCAAATGAGACCCAAAGATTTTAAAGACATCGGCTACGTGCCATACTGACATCCTCCCACACGATGAGTGCAATCATTTCATTGAACACTAAATGTCGTCTGCTGACCTCGCGGTTTACATGCATAAAATTGGAGGTGACCCGACATAGGAAGCTAGTTTTCCCCTTCTACTACCACGTGGTGCGGAGAGTGCAGAGCTAGATCAGAGAGTGCAGAGCTAGATCAGAGAGTGCAGAGCTAGATCAGAGAATGCAGATCTAGATCAGAGGGTGCAGAGCTAGATCAGAGAATGCAGAGCTAGATCAGAGATTGCAAGCTAGATCAGAGAGTGCAGAGCTAGATCAGAGAGTGCAGAGTTAGATCAGAGGGTGCAGAGCTAGATCAGAGATTGCAAGCTAGATCAGAGAGTGCAGAGCTAGATCAGAAAATGCAGTGTTAGAGAATGCAGAGCTAGATCAGAGAATGCGAGAGAGTGTAGAGCTAGATCAGAGAATGCAGAGACAGATCGAGAATGCAGCTGGCAGACTCACCCTTGTAAACCTCGGCGCAGACTAACCCTTGTAAGCCACTGGGCAGACTCATCCTTGTAAACCACTGGGCAGACTCACCCTTGTAAACCCTGGCGCAGACTAACCTTGTAACCCACTGGGCAGACTCACCCTTGTAAACCTCGGCGCAGACTAATCCTTGTAAACCACTGGGCAGACTCACCCTTGTAAACCAGGTGGCAGACTCACCCTTGTAAACCAGGGGGCAGACTCATCCTTGTAAACCTCGGCGCAGACTCATCCTTGTAAACCACTGGGCAGACGCAGACTCATCCTTGTAAACCACTGGGCAGACTCACCCTTGTAAACCAGGGGGCAGACTCACCCTTGTAAACCAGGGGGCAGACTCACCCTTGTAAACCAGGGGGCAGACTCATCCTTGTAAACCACTGGGCAGACTCACCCTTGTAAACCAGGGGGCAGAATCACCCTTGTAAACCAGGGGGCAGACTCATCCTTGTAAACTAGGGGGCAGACTCACCCTTGTAAACCAGGGGGCAGACTCACCCTTGTAAACCAGGGGGCAGACTCATCCTTGTAAACCAGGGGGCAGACTCATCCTTGTAAACCACTGGGCAGATTCACCCTTGTAAACCACTGGGCAGATTCACCCATGTAAACCAGGGGGCAGACTCACCCTTGTAAAGCGCGACGCAAACTCACCCTGGTAAACCGCTGGGTAGTGACTCACCCTGGCAAAGCGCAGGGCAGACTCACCCTGAAAAAGCTCGGGGCAGACTCACCCTTGTAAACCACGGGGCAGACTCACCCTTGTAAACCACGGGGCAGACTCACCCTTGTAAATCACGGGGCAGACTCACCCTTGTAAACCACGGGGCAGACTCACCCTGGCAAAGCGCGGGGCAGGGCCTGTGTGGGCTGCAGGGAGTGTGCAGCAGAGGAGAAGCAGAAAGAGATCGACGTGGATTGTTCCAAAGCGGGCAGCACACAGTCTTTCCCTCATCCTCTCTTCACTGTCTGTCAACGCTGTCCGTACGGCATATCACATTGTCCACACCCGTTCCAGCTGTTCACACGGCACATCTGAACAGTCTTCCCTTCATCCTCTCTTCTGTCAACACTATTCATACGGCACATCGTATTGTCCACACCTGTTCCAGCTGTTCATAGTGCACATTGCTTTGTTGTCCACATCAGTTCCTGCAAGTTGTACAACACTTTGTTTTATAGTCCACATCAGTTCCTGCTAATTATACGGCACGCTGTATTCATGTCACATCAGTTTCAGCTGTTCATACGGCACACCATATTGTTTACATCAGTTCCAAACTGACAGTTCTTTTACCAGTTTTACCCAGCCTCAGCCTGGCTGGTGCTGACAAAGTAACACAGCACCAAAAAAGGACGCATGTCTGTTAAAGTCTCACTCTCCGTGGAGGACAAGGAGCCGCAGTAAGTGTTGAAAGGCGCGCGCTGAGTTGTCACCTCCACGCTGAGCACTCTCTTGCGCTTTGGTGGCGATGGCTAGTAGATGAAGATAGAAGGCAAAGAGGAGATCGCCGCCTCAGGCAACTCAAGCAGCAGAGACATTGTTTGACGATGATGTGATCACAGTGCTACTTCCTTACAACAACACACGTGCCTTCAACACAATAAATCACTTCCTTTGCTACGCTTTGAGGTTTCATTTAATAGTTCTTCCTTGTGATATTTGTTTTATATTCACGAACATTAAATTTTTCAATATGGTAAACCGAGTTTTCAGATGAACATTCTGAAAAGACAAGACAAAGAGAACAGAAATAGTAATGTGTGCAGAATGGAAGAAACGGTTACAGTCTTAGCTCCTGCAGCGTCCTGCGTTTCTTGTCTAGTCAGTGCAAGGGTCGATCTGTGGGACGTTAGGTTAGCGGCCAACAGACTGAGCAGAGGCCAAGTGACTGATCAGAGGCCAATTGATTGAAGATGAGGCAATTCCATTAGCAAAGGACGAAATCTCCCCATTTCCATTTCAGGCTGCGTCACTTTGAGGCTCCGCCACACGAGGGTTGCTTCTGCGTCTGAAGAACAGAGCCCCAGAAAATCTGACTGGAGCGACAGGAAGCGGCGGGTTTCTAGCGGTAAGGTGGCGATATCATTTGACACAGCTCTTGTCTGCACAGCCCCAGACAGGTACCAAAGGACAATGACGCTGGACAACCGTAGGAACACTGCGCTTGGGATGAGGGAGCTACGCACCAGCAACGGAATTCACCGTTGGCGTTCCTCGCCCAATGAATCTGGGTGTGATTGCGGCGGGACATGGAAGGGGGGTGGGGGGGAAACACCAACAACGCGTACACAGCCATACAAGTGA
>OY757556.1:8190769-8200027 GCA_963584105.1 Alviniconcha strummeri
ACAACAACAACAACAAAAAACAACAACAACAACAACAACAACAAACAAACAAAACAAAAACAACAAACAAACAAACAAAACAAAACAAAACAAAACAAAACCAAAAAAAAAAACCCCCACAAAACCTTACCTTTGCCATGCTGGCAACCTGCAGCTGTCGCATAATGGTCATGACCTTGAGGCGGTCCTCTTCGCTCTGTTCGTCATGCACGTCACTAACACCCAGCTGTCAGAAAACAGTATCCGTCATCAACACGTCAACAACACCCAGCTGTCAGAAAACATTATCCGTCATCAACACGTCACCAACACCCAGCTGTCAGAAATCATTATCCATCATCAACACGACACCAACACCCAGCTGTCAAAAACCATTATATGTCATTAATACGTCAAGAACACATCACCAACACCAAGCCGTGGACACGTCAGAGAGGTTGTTCGTCATAAACGCGTCATGAACTTGTCACAACACCCAGCTGTGAACATGCCAGAGAACACTGTCATGAACTTGTCACAACACCCAGCTGTGAACAGGTCAGAGAACACTGTCATGAACTTGTCACAACACCCAGCTGTGAACAGGTCAGAGAACACTGTCATGAACTTGTCACTAACACCCAGCTGTGAACAGGTCAGAGAACACTCATGAACATGTCAGCAACACGTCAAAGAACAGCTGTGAACACGTGAAAGAACACTGCCCCTCATCAACACATCATCAACGTGTCATCAACACCCAGCTGTGGATACGTCAGAGCACATTGTCATACACACTCAGCTACGATATTATGTCAGAGAGCATTGCCATCGGCATCAAAACGTTCTTTTTATGACATGGTGGAGCGTGCCCGAAACCTGCTGGCCCTGGTGTCAGGCCCTGTCTTCCTTGCACCTTCTTTTGGTTCGCCTAGTCAAGTAGCCAGGGCGCTGTGTAAGCCAGCACAGTTGCTTAGTGGAGTAACCCATGCGCTGTATGCGCCAACACAACCGCTTCTTAGTAATTACGCAGAACTGGCATTTATTCCGAAACCTGATTCCACGATAGCTCTGCGGTGTGACTGTGAGACTGACTGTCTCGTGACAAAAGGGAAACCTTTCACGATCGGTTTCAGTAATATGAATGGATGCAAGTAACTGGTTTACCTGATCTGATTTCCCCAAATGAGACCCAAAGATTTTAAAGACATCGGCTACGTGCCATACTGACATCCTCCCACACGATGAGTGCAATCATTTCATTGAACACTAAATGTCGTCTGCTGACCTCGCGGTTTACATGCATAAAATTGGAGGTGACCCGACATAGGAAGCTAGTTTTCCCCTTCTACTACCACGTGGTGCGGAGAGTGCAGAGCTAGATCAGAGAGTGCAGAGCTAGATCAGAGAGTGCAGAGCTAGATCAGAGAATGCAGATCTAGATCAGAGGGTGCAGAGCTAGATCAGAGAATGCAGAGCTAGATCAGAGATTGCAAGCTAGATCAGAGAGTGCAGAGCTAGATCAGAGAGTGCAGAGTTAGATCAGAGGGTGCAGAGCTAGATCAGAGATTGCAAGCTAGATCAGAGAGTGCAGAGCTAGATCAGAAAATGCAGTGTTAGAGAATGCAGAGCTAGATCAGAGAATGCGAGAGAGTGTAGAGCTAGATCAGAGAATGCAGAGACAGATCGAGAATGCAGCTGGCAGACTCACCCTTGTAAACCTCGGCGCAGACTAACCCTTGTAAGCCACTGGGCAGACTCATCCTTGTAAACCACTGGGCAGACTCACCCTTGTAAACCCTGGCGCAGACTAACCTTGTAACCCACTGGGCAGACTCACCCTTGTAAACCTCGGCGCAGACTAATCCTTGTAAACCACTGGGCAGACTCACCCTTGTAAACCAGGTGGCAGACTCACCCTTGTAAACCAGGGGGCAGACTCATCCTTGTAAACCTCGGCGCAGACTCATCCTTGTAAACCACTGGGCAGACGCAGACTCATCCTTGTAAACCACTGGGCAGACTCACCCTTGTAAACCAGGGGGCAGACTCACCCTTGTAAACCAGGGGGCAGACTCACCCTTGTAAACCAGGGGGCAGACTCATCCTTGTAAACCACTGGGCAGACTCACCCTTGTAAACCAGGGGGCAGAATCACCCTTGTAAACCAGGGGGCAGACTCATCCTTGTAAACTAGGGGGCAGACTCACCCTTGTAAACCAGGGGGCAGACTCACCCTTGTAAACCAGGGGGCAGACTCATCCTTGTAAACCAGGGGGCAGACTCATCCTTGTAAACCACTGGGCAGATTCACCCTTGTAAACCACTGGGCAGATTCACCCATGTAAACCAGGGGGCAGACTCACCCTTGTAAAGCGCGACGCAAACTCACCCTGGTAAACCGCTGGGTAGTGACTCACCCTGGCAAAGCGCAGGGCAGACTCACCCTGAAAAAGCTCGGGGCAGACTCACCCTTGTAAACCACGGGGCAGACTCACCCTTGTAAACCACGGGGCAGACTCACCCTTGTAAATCACGGGGCAGACTCACCCTTGTAAACCACGGGGCAGACTCACCCTGGCAAAGCGCGGGGCAGGGCCTGTGTGGGCTGCAGGGAGTGTGCAGCAGAGGAGAAGCAGAAAGAGATCGACGTGGATTGTTCCAAAGCGGGCAGCACACAGTCTTTCCCTCATCCTCTCTTCACTGTCTGTCAACGCTGTCCGTACGGCATATCACATTGTCCACACCCGTTCCAGCTGTTCACACGGCACATCTGAACAGTCTTCCCTTCATCCTCTCTTCTGTCAACACTATTCATACGGCACATCGTATTGTCCACACCTGTTCCAGCTGTTCATAGTGCACATTGCTTTGTTGTCCACATCAGTTCCTGCAAGTTGTACAACACTTTGTTTTATAGTCCACATCAGTTCCTGCTAATTATACGGCACGCTGTATTCATGTCACATCAGTTTCAGCTGTTCATACGGCACACCATATTGTTTACATCAGTTCCAAACTGACAGTTCTTTTACCAGTTTTACCCAGCCTCAGCCTGGCTGGTGCTGACAAAGTAACACAGCACCAAAAAAGGACGCATGTCTGTTAAAGTCTCACTCTCCGTGGAGGACAAGGAGCCGCAGTAAGTGTTGAAAGGCGCGCGCTGAGTTGTCACCTCCACGCTGAGCACTCTCTTGCGCTTTGGTGGCGATGGCTAGTAGATGAAGATAGAAGGCAAAGAGGAGATCGCCGCCTCAGGCAACTCAAGCAGCAGAGACATTGTTTGACGATGATGTGATCACAGTGCTACTTCCTTACAACAACACACGTGCCTTCAACACAATAAATCACTTCCTTTGCTACGCTTTGAGGTTTCATTTAATAGTTCTTCCTTGTGATATTTGTTTTATATTCACGAACATTAAATTTTTCAATATGGTAAACCGAGTTTTCAGATGAACATTCTGAAAAGACAAGACAAAGAGAACAGAAATAGTAATGTGTGCAGAATGGAAGAAACGGTTACAGTCTTAGCTCCTGCAGCGTCCTGCGTTTCTTGTCTAGTCAGTGCAAGGGTCGATCTGTGGGACGTTAGGTTAGCGGCCAACAGACTGAGCAGAGGCCAAGTGACTGATCAGAGGCCAATTGATTGAAGATGAGGCAATTCCATTAGCAAAGGACGAAATCTCCCCATTTCCATTTCAGGCTGCGTCACTTTGAGGCTCCGCCACACGAGGGTTGCTTCTGCGTCTGAAGAACAGAGCCCCAGAAAATCTGACTGGAGCGACAGGAAGCGGCGGGTTTCTAGCGGTAAGGTGGCGATATCATTTGACACAGCTCTTGTCTGCACAGCCCCAGACAGGTACCAAAGGACAATGACGCTGGACAACCGTAGGAACACTGCGCTTGGGATGAGGGAGCTACGCACCAGCAACGGAATTCACCGTTGGCGTTCCTCGCCCAATGAATCTGGGTGTGATTGCGGCGGGACATGGAAGGGGGGTGGGGGGGAAACACCAACAACGCGTACACAGCCATACAAGTGATACAGCCATGGGCAATATCTGACTTGTCAATGGCGCGAGCTTGAAACAATTGCCGCGGAATCTGATGAAGGATAAAGATAAAAGGAGTGTTTGGAGGAGGGCGGGGATGACAGTGAACGTCTCAACACTGACTACGGGCCACACGACGTAGGACAGGGAAGGGGAAAGGTGGTGAGGGAGGCAGGTGACAGGGCCTCAGTTATCGCTCCATCAAATATTCCGTCCTGCCCTGCGGCACTCTGTCACCGCTCGCTGCTTCCACCCCGCCACTTTGTGCTTCCACCCCTCTACCTTCACACCCTGTCACATGCCCACCACTCTACCTTCACACCCTGTCACATGACCACCCCTCCACCTTCACACCCTGTCACATGCCCACCCCGTCACCTTTACACCCTGTTACATGCCCACCATTCTACCTTCACACCCTGTTACATGCCCACCCCTCCACCTTCACACTCTGGCACATGCCCACCCCGTCACATTTACACCCTGTTACATGCCCACCACTCTACCTTCACACCCTGTTACATACCCACCCCTCCACTTTCACACCCTGTCACATGCCCACCCCGCCACTTCGTGCTTCCACCCCACCACCTCCACACCATGTCACATGCCCGCCCAGCCACCTCACGTCTCTACCTTCACACCCTGTGACATACCTTCCACCTCATGTCTTTACCTTCACACACTGTTACATATCCATCCCACCACGTCACGTCTCTACCTTCACACCCTGTTACATACCAACCCCGACACCTCATATTTCTGCCTTCACACTTTGTTACATACCCACCCCGCTACCTCATGTCTTTACCTTCACACCCTGTTACATATCCACCCCCCACGTCACGTCTCTGCCTTCACACCCTGTTACATACCAACACCGACAACTCATATTTCTACCTTCACACTTTGTTACATACCCACCCCGCCACCTCATGTCTCCACCTTCACACCCTGTTACATATCCACCCCACCACGTCACGTCTCTACCTTCATTTACACTCTCTCATGTACCCACCCCACCATTTCACGTTTCTACTTCCACACCTTCTTACGTACCCACCCCATCACGTCACGTATCTAACAACCGGTTACACACCCACCCCGCCAACTTCACGTGTGTATCTTCCCATCGCTAACTTGACACCCTGCTACATATATACACCCCAGCCAACTTATTCACCCCAGCTAACTTATTCACATTCAACGTATTCACATTCACACCGCACACCACTTTCCATACTGTCAGTCTCATGGACAGTCACATGATCTTGTGGCCAGGAAAATTCACCAGCAAGGAGTTCCTTAACTGCAGTAACAAAGAAGACATGCACATGGCGCTGGATGGGCCATGTGCGCTGGAAGGAATGCGACTCCATCAGAAGAACTGCAATCCTGCAAACTGGACACCTGAAGGGACCAAACACAGCATAGCTTTGTTCAGCTCAGCTGAGTTCATCTCAAAATGGAGTGTATGCACTCGGAAAAATCCATAACCGCTCCATCCCTTCTCTCATTAGTCTTCCCAACGTTGCCTTGAAACAGTTTCAATGTTCGTCTGGTTGACAGTGGTCCTTTCTCGTCCTTTTAAGGAAATTCGGTGAGCGCTTCCTCTTTTGATGCCTTTCTCCTCCAGGTGATCAATGGTGTGATGTCCTTGGCTTTGTGCCCGTAGGCAGTCTCAAGCTCTTCAGCACTTCAGATCTTCCAAGACACAAGACACTTGTAACGGTTGTTTTTCCCGCTCGGTCATTTCCCATGACTTTGGGATGTCCAGGACAGCCCCCTTTTATCTTTCTGAGCTACTGCACCTTTACAACGTCTTTTTACCTTTACCTCCTGCTCTCTCTGTTCTTCGTCAGACAAGCGTGCCCAAACTCCAACGCTTCCATCGCAAAATCCATGGCTTGCGCACTTTCCCACACTTCGGTCTCCACATCCGAACAGGCTCCCCCAAGACACCAGGCACTTCCTTCGAAACCAAACTCACCATTTTCTCTCTTCCAAATATTTCAGTTAAGCAACACTGTCCTTCACATATATCAATCTTCACAATGTGTGTGTGTGTGTGTGTGTGTGTGTGTGTGTGTGTGTGTGTGTGTGTGTGTGTGTGTGTGTGTGTGTGCATGTGTGTGTGCGTGCGTACGCGCGTGCGTGCGTGAGTGCGTGCGTGCGTGTGTGTGTATGTGTGTGTTTGTGTGTGTGTGTGTGTGTGTGTGTGTGTGTGTGTGTGTGTGTGTGTGTGTGTGTGTGTGTGTGTGTGTACGTGTGCGTGTGTGCGTGCGTGTGTGTGCGTGAGTGCGTGCGCGCGTGCTGGCGTGTGTTTACATCATGCACATAGTTATGTTTGAACCCTTGTTGATGTGTACATTATGTACTAGCTGTTTGTTAAGTTGCAGGTAGAATTTTGTATCTCGGTGTACGTACATTACGTGCGTCATATTATGCTTGTTCAGCGCTTTCAGTCGCAGGCCAGGCGCGACGGGTGTTTGGTGACTGTGCCATCAGTGAACCTCTATGAACCCGTTACCGGATGGCCATTCTCGACATTGCCTTAATTCTCAAGATTTCTGGCAGGAGTGTCTCATACTAGTCACAGAGATGCCGGAATCGGTTCGGGTACCTTTCCCACTCCTTGGTTTGTTCTGTCAGCTGGCGTACTTGCATTATGGATTCCACTGCTTGTTACATCCAATATTTCCCCCCGTCACAGTCTGAATTCTTTTGAGTCGTTGGTGGCTTCACGAAGAGTAGTTTGTGTCGTTCGTGGCTTCCAGGAGTGTGGTTTGTGTCGTTCGTGGCTTCACAGTATGTGGTTTGTGTCGTTCGTGGCTTCACGGAGTGTGGTTTGTGTCGTTCGTGGCTTCACGGAGTGTGGTTTGTGTCGTTCGTGGCTTCACAGTGTGTGGTTTGTGTCGTTCGTGGCTTCACGGAGTGTGGTTTGTGTCGTTCGTGGCTTCACAGAGTGTGGTTTGTGTCGTTCGTGGCTTCATGGGGATTTACTAGGTATTCTCTGACCTCTTCCACTTTCTGTCTGGTTTGCAGCAGGAGATCTAGTATGGTCCCGGTGGGTGTATGCGGTAGATCTATTTTGGTCCCGGTGAGTGTATGCGGTAGGAGATCTAGTATGGTCCCGGTGGGTGTATGCGGTAGGTCTAATATGGTCCTGGTGGGTGTATGAGGTAGGAGATATAGTATGATCCCGGTGGGAGTGTGCGGTAGGAGATCTGGTATGGTCCCGGTGGGTGTATGCGATAGGAGATCTGGTATGGTCCCGGTGGGGGGGTGCGGTAGGAGATCTGGTATGGTCCCGGTGGACGGGTAGGTTATTCCCAGTATGATTTTCATTGCACACGGGTTGGGCAGATTTGTCTGTGCCATTGCACGCATTTCGAGTACCAAAAACAAAGTCAAGGATTTCGTGAAACTAATGGTTTGACACTCTTACACACAAGCACACACAAGCACCCAGAGCGAGCGAGAGAGCGAGCGAGCGAGCGAGAGAGAGAGAGAGAGAGAGAGAGAGAGAGAGAGAGAGAGAGAGAGAGAGAGAGAGAGAGAGAGAGAGAGAGAGAGAGAGAGAGCGTCTAGGTTGCAGGCTATGCAGTAATCATTGAGAGAGAGAGAGAGAGAGAGAGAGAGAGAGAGAGAGAGAGAGAGAGAGAGAGAGAGAGAGAGAGAGAGAGAGAGAGAGAGAGAGAGAGAGAGCGTCTAGGTTGCAGGCTATGCAGTAATCATTTTATTCCATAGAAGAAACCCACAACACCAGTGATCCTTCTTATATCTGACTATGGGTTGAAAACTATCCCCGTTGGATCGCCGCTGAGCCAGTAAAGAGTTGTGGGTGAGCGAAGGGCGTCTGGCTGGTGATCAAAACCAGTGGCCTCCTGGGGTCGATACGATCCGTGATCCTCTTCTGCGGAGCGTCCGTTGGGTTCGGAGACACTGCATTTAGTACAAAGTGGTAAATCGCTCTCAAGCAGCTGGTTTTTCTCTTTCACACTCTCTCTCCATTAAAAAAAAAGTTTTTAAAGAGAGGTGTGTGTGCGTGTGGTGTGTGTGTGTGTGTGTGTGTGTGTGTGTGTGTGTGTGTGTGTGTGTGTGTGTGTGTGTGTGTGTGTGTGTGTGTGGTGTGTGTGTGTGTGTGTGTGTGTGTGTGTGTGTGTGTGTGTGTGTGTGTGTTATCGTTGTCGATCGTTGGACTTGTTTCACGCCGAGCAGTTGTCTCCAGAGAGGTACAGGCGGGGATCGAGAACCCATGAAGTCAGCACAGAAAGACCACTCCGAGCATCGCTTCCCGGCACCTTGTTGCGGCACGTTTTGTCACTACGGCATGTTTTGTCACTAAGGTGACAAAATGTGTCAAATTTGATGCACAGTCTGCACGTTTTGTCACTACGGCATGTTTTGTCACTAAGGTGACAAAACGTGTCAAATTTGATGCACAGTCTGCACGTTTTGTCACTACGGCACGTTTTGTCACTATGTGGTGACAAAACGTGCCGAAAGGTTCACTCGGTGCACGTTTTGTCACTCCTTCGCCAACAACACTGTAACCTGTCTTTTCCTTTCCTCGTTGTGTGTGTGTGTGTGTGTGTGTGTGTGTGTGTGTGTGTGTGTGTGTGTGTGTGTGTGTGTGTGTGTGTGTGTATGTGTGTGCGTGCGTGCGTGCGTGCGATCACGTGTGTTTGCGCGCACGAGCGCGCCCGCACGTGTGTGTCTTGATGTGCATTTGTCCGTTGCAGCACCCGCACGCCCACTGTGTGTTGTTGTGTATTGTGTTGTGTTTATTATCCCCGCCTCAATCAGCCCTAAACTGAAATTCTGTATTGCTTTGAGCAGACTACGAGGCTACTGCTTCCCGTAGCTCTGTGAGCTGTGTGAAATATGATTATAGATATAGCGACTGAGTGAAAATGTGGTTTAATTGTGTTGTGGATGTCCTTGTTTTGATTGAATGGCTGGTATGGTTTGATGAGATAAAAGGTAAACGTGGACTAACTTTGCGTGTGAGGTTTCATTCCATGCAGCGTCTTGTACATTTTGCAGCATAATATGTGCCTGACATGTTTTTTCTCGCTCTCTCTCCCTCCCTTACTCTCTCTCTTTCTCTCTCGCTATCGCTCTCTCTGTCTGTCTGTCTCTCTCACACTTTTCTCTCTGTCTCTGTCCGTCTCTCTCTGCTTATGTCTCTGTCTCTCTCTTCTCCTTCTGTCTTTCATTC
>OY757556.1:8200227-8300732 GCA_963584105.1 Alviniconcha strummeri
TACAAGACAAAAGCAGCAAATTTTCGGGGTAATCCCCTTTGTCAAGCTACAAAACGACACTTAAACAACAGCTAAACGGTCAGAAACGATGAAAAATGAAAAGAGAAGCTGAACCACTTGTGTTTGTTTTTTCATACAACCAGTGTTACTTCATTTAAAGACACATAGGCAGGGTGCATGTGTGTTTAGCTGCAACATGCCACCTGCACTTTTGGCAGAATAACCGGGATCTTTTCTGTGCTACTGCGGTAACACGGGGTTTAACGGGTACCGAAATAAGAGCCAGCACAGAAAGTTGACTCTGGAGAAGAAAATTCTCCCGCCGTTCCTGCCGGGACTCGAACCCTTTCGAGTTGAAAGCTATCAGCTATCCCCTTTCAGCTATCCCCGCTCCCCAACTTTACAGATCAGTGAACTGTGCTCAAGCACTCTGGAAAGATTTGACAAAACCTACGGCTTGCCGTAACCATCAAATTACAACGTGAAAAGTTAGAAAGATAAAAAAAAAAAAAAAAATGTCTGCGCGTTGAGTGTATATTATTTAAATGGCATATACGAGTGTCTTTTGAACATGAGGCCATCAGAATAGAGGGAGACGCTGCCGGAAATCCGGGGACAGATAGCGAGAAGTTGCCGGAAAGCCAGAGACAGAGCGAGATGCTGCCGGAAAGCCGGAGACAGATGGAAACAGAGAGCGAGACGTTGCCGGAAAGCCAGAGACAGCGATACGTTGCCGGAAAGCCAGAGACAGAGAGTGAGACGCTGCCGGAAAGCCCGGGACAGACAGAGACAAAGCCGAAAAATCGCTTTGGTGACACTTCTGAGGATCGTCATGGGAAATTGAACCGACGAGGAAAATGGCCTTTAAACAATAGTTTAAACGAAGAAAATGTGCTTATGTTTCATTTGCATGCTTCATTTGTCTTTTCTATTAATATTTATACCAAAGAAGCAATTGTTCCTTCGTATTTGGTTCACCCTGCTATAACCGTCATGGTTGATTTGGCGTTAAATATCAATTCTTTATCTTCATATTTTGAGCACCTCCGGGCTCAGCCATTCTAGTTCGCTCTTTCCCAATGAAGAACAAAACAACCCCCCCCCCCCCCCCCCAAAAAAAAAAAAAAAAAACCCCAAAAAAACGGTTAGTCGCAAAGTATTTGAAAAAAAATTCACAATCGCCGACCTTGTCAATGATAGCACCCGCGGTCGTGTTTTTGTGACTACCAATGCTTAATAACAAGAGGAGAAATCGAGTGAAAAACTGCTCTGTGTAAATTTTTGTATTCCATTCCTATCCGCGGTAGGCCCGTAATGTCTTTTTCGGTTCGGTGACTCTTTAAGAAAGTATGGTAATGAGACCGAAACACGCAAACACTTCAACTCAAATACTTTTATTTTATTATTTTATTAAGACAAGACAATTAACATCGTGTACAGCCGGAACCAAATCTGCCATCTACACGTGAAGCAGAGAGACAGTTTTCTTGTTCTTTTCAACGTGAAAACGTTCCTGGTTGTGTGGTCCTTCACTGGCTCTAATCTCCTCTTGGCGTGGCCACTCAAACACATCTCACCTTGGCGTGAACACAACAATATCTCATCTTCGCGTGACAAACCAACCACATCTCATCTTGGCGTGACCACATAACCACATCTCATCTTGGCGTGATCACACGCGACTACACTCGAATGTTTCGCCCGTCCAAACAAATCCAAGTCCACACAAATGCAAACGTGGAAAATGAAGTTACTGTAAAAAGATAACTTGTTTGGCTTTGACAAATACATGCCAAAAATGAAGTTACGACTGTCTGGTCTTGACCTTGTTTGACCATGATTATGACGGCTGAGCCTTTTTGCTGCAACTGCTGCAGCATCCACATTCGTCAACTGTTCGATAATTCGTGGCTCTATCAAACCAGCTGCTGCCTAGCAGTAACGACCAAGTCTTGCTCACCTGCGCTGCTTGTGTAGACACCACAAGTCTTGTGTGGACTTGGGTTCATTTAGTTTGGGCCAAAGCATCGACAGACAGGGTACCGAGATTTTTGTTTGTCTGGAATTGCTATTGCAAGATTCCGAAACAAAAAAGGTGAAGAGAACAGGACAGAGGACACAACAGAGAAACATGGAGATAATGTTGAAAAAACAACGACAAAAAAACAAAAACAAAAAAGCATGTGCACGGATCAACAATTCATTTGCTTTCGAATGATGGAGCTATTACAAATTTAATTCTAATAATGACAGCACAGAACTTCATTGAAACGAAATATTATATATTCCCAAGCATTTTTTTGAGCTGTGGAATTATATACGGAGAGAGAGGGAGAGAGAGAGAGAGAGAGAGAGAGAGAGAGAGAGAGAGAGAGAGAGAGAGAGAGAGAGAGAGAGAGAGAGAGAGAGAGAGAGAGACAGGCAGACAGACAGACAGACAGACAGAGAGATGTGGGAACACAGAGCTGTGAGACCATACAGCTTTTAGCATCACAGCTCTATGTTTCCAGAGTCGCCAAATGCTTTTATCTGCAAACACATTCAGTGCACATACTGACTGATTATTTTATCTGCAGTCACATTCAATGCACAAACTGATTATTTTATCTGCAGTCACATTCAATGCACAAACTGATTATTTCAAGACAGATATCATCCCCCCCCCCCCCCCCCTTAACCACCACCATCAAATCAACTCCATTGTGCTGCCTATTTAACATGCCAAAAACAACGTGAAGACAGTGCAGCCTATTAATAGTCTCAACCTCCAGGTGGAAGCAGTCACCAACGCCCTTCGCTGGATTGCCTCAAG
The DNA here is from genome assembly GCA_963584105.1 of Alviniconcha strummeri. Classification (NCBI taxonomy): domain Eukaryota; kingdom Metazoa; phylum Mollusca; class Gastropoda; family Provannidae; genus Alviniconcha; species Alviniconcha strummeri. The sequence continues at coordinate 8,203,040 of OY757556.1, forward strand.
ATGCGAGTCAGACCACACGTGCCATCATCCTCATATTCTATAAGCTTCCCGCAAAAGATGACAAGTGGAATGGGAAGCCCAGACCGGCATGTGTCAGTGTTCGACACCCACCTTGAAAAACTCTGTTCTAGACATGCCGGCGTGAAGGGAAATGACCGAACAGGTAGACTGGCGGGCAAAGCAACCATCACAAATGGTTTGCGTCTCAGAAGATCTGAAATGTTGACGACCCTGAGACACTACCTGCGGGCACAAAGCCAGTGACGTCACACCATCGATTGCCTGGAGGAGAGGCGTGGAAAGAGTGCTTCGGTCAACGAGACGAGAGAGGGCCACTGTCAATCAGACAGATGCTGGAATTGTTTACAAGGCAACGTTGGGGAAACTGCTGATAGAGTGGGGCACATTTGGGCTTTTCAGAGCGCATAGCTACGATCTTAAACTGCACTGAACTTCAAGTCATCGTTATAGTCGGTATACAATGCCCACTTGTTTGCACAAGGTCTGGTCATTAGTAATTAGCCATACAACACACCTTGTTTGGTTGCAAAAATATCAGTGGTACAAAAAATATAGGACTGACATTCAATGACGTTTTGAACACGACCGTGACCTTCACCGTAAACATAGTAATCAAACATGGTAATGTATTATCATACTAAGTTTGGTTGCAAAGTGATCAGCAGCCCTGAAGATAATCATATTTTGATTATATGAGCCCCATTGTGACCATGTCCCCAAAGATAGCAAAACAATCTTTTCACAAGAAAACTCTGGCTCATGATGACGCAGCCCTACACATCATTTGGCTACAAAACGTTCAATAGTTCAGAAGATATCGGCCAGACAAACTATCAATGATGTTTGGAACATCCGCTGTGACCTTGACATTAAACTAGGCAGTAAAGCAACCTTTTCACAGACACTTTGGCTTATGATGGTGTACCATCAAACAAAGTTTGGTAGCAAAAGGATCAGAAGTTCAGAATATATAACAGAAACAGTCATATTTTGATTATATGAGCCCTAACTGTAGCCTTAGCCTTGATCTTGGAGAGAGCAACCCAATTTATATATATATTAGGTATGATGCTCCGGCTTACGATGATGTATCATCACACCAAGTGTGGCTGCCGAAGGTTCAGCAGTTGAGAATCTATTATCCGGACAAACATTAACTGAAATTTTGAACATTTGCTGTGACCTTGACCTTAAATACAGCATTCCAATATTTTCACTGGACACTTTGACTTACAATGATCTACCACCAGATTAGTTGGGTAGCAAAAGAATTATTAGTTAAGAAGATAGGGTACAAACGGTCATATTTTGATTATATAAGCCCTCACTGTGACTTTGATCTTGAATATAGCAACTCAACCTGTTTGCCTGACACTGGCTTATGATGAAGTATCACCACACCAAGTTTGGTCACAAAAGGTTGACTGGATTGAAGATGTCTGAGAAATCTACTTTTTTGAACAACTGGCAGCAAATTACGTAGTCAATCAACCATAACAACACAAAACAGAACAGCAGTTAAATAGGCAGTCTGAAAAAAGAAAAATAGGAAAAAATAAAAGTGAAAAAAAAAAAAAAAGGCAATGATTCCCTGCTGTTTCTCTCTCTCTAATAATTTTGATTTTGACCTTAACCCCAATCTGCCAGACAGTCCCTAAAAAGTCCTGCTTTTATTTCTCATGCATCAGTCATGAAAAGGCTCCAAAACAGCTATTTGCCTGTGTTTATTTTAATGTTACGGATATTCCATTGTTTTACCAACAATGCATTGAGCGAGAAGTCAAACACTTGAAACCAATTGAGCACTGCATGATGATAGACTTGTTTTAAATAATTTATTTCAATAGTCATTTGAAATGGCACTTCTCCCATGAGAAATCAGAATTACAGTCTGTACCGGCATCTGTACTGGCATGATTTAAAATCCTGCTGGCAGAGATCACAATTTTGATTTCTCTTGGGAAAAATCCCAGTTTTAATCTGTACAGGTAGAATTTGAAATCCTACCAATTTGAGGGGCTTGTTGCCTACTTCCTAGACAGTGTACAACGTGCACTCACAAAGTCTTGTGTGTAGATCTAGTCATATGGATCAACACATGGAAACCTGATGTAAGCAGCACACACATGTGTATATATATATATATACACACACACACACTCACTCACTCACTCTGTCTTGTGTGTGTAAACATCATTTCTGAGTAACACTATTTTCACCAAAAAAGCCAAGCCTATGTCATTACCTGGGAAGCAATCAACATGTGAACATTTGGTTGCAATGCAACTGAGCTATTTGGTCCACAACAAGGTTTATCACCTTGCATGGCAAAATACCCCCATTATGTGCATCATGAATACCATGATACAGCAAGTCACAGTTATTGTCAGCGTATCTGCACTTGGTCTGTTAACAGCTGTTGATCGCTTTTCTAGTAACAGTACTATCATCAAATGCCTAGTTTGGTTGCAAAGAGATTAGTGGCATAGAAAATAAGCACTGACAAACATTCAGTGAAGCTTTGAACATTCACTGTGACCATCACCATGAACACAGCCAGCCATTTTTGTTTGAAGTTTAGCTGCAGAGGATCAGCAGCAAAGAAGATGCATCAGAAACAGCCACATGCGGGTGTGTGGAATGCCAGGTCAGCTGTCAGTCAAGCCCTCAACATGACGGATCTGACTGAGAGTGAGCTGGATGCGCTGTGTCTCACCAAGACGGGGCTGATGGAGGCTGGAGACACCCCCACCAGGGTCCTTTCCCCAGGACCACCAGTATCAGGGGGAGGTGGTGGTGGTGCGCTCATCTTCCAACACCATCTCAAGCTCTGCTCGAGCAAACATCACTCTTTCAGTTCCTTTGAAAACATGGAGGTGTGCCTAACAAGAGGCAAGCATATGACATGACTTGTGTATCACTTTCCTCTTTCAGCAAGCAAATAACATGATTTGTGAATCACCCTTCTCTATCACTATCAGCAAGCAAATGACATGTGTTGTGAATTAGCCTTCTCCGTCAGCAAGCAAATGGCATGATTAGTGAATCACCCTTCTCTGTCAGCAAGCAAATGACATGACTTGTGCGTGTATCACCCTCCTCCAGCAGCAAGCATATGACATGACTTGTGTGTGTATCAGTCTATCACCCTCCGCTGCAGCACATGACCTGTGTGTATCACCCTCCTCCAGCAGCACAACTTGTGTATCACCCTTCTCCAGCAGCATATGACGTGTGTGTATCACCCTCCTCCAGCAGCACAACTTGTGTATCACCCTTCTCCAGCAGCATATGACGTGTGTGTATCACCCTCCTCCAGCAGCACAACTTGTGTATCACCCTTCTCCAGCAGCATATGACGTGTGTGTATCACCCTCCTCCAGCAGCACAACTTGTGTATCACCCTTCTCCAGCAGCATATGACTTGTGTTATTGTATCACCCTCCTCCAGCAGCACAACTTGTGTATCACCCTTCTCCAGCAGCACATGACTTGTGTATCACCCTCCTCCAGCAGCACATGACTTGTGTATCACCCTCCTCCAGCAGCGCATGACTTGTGTATCACCCTCCTCCAGCAGCACATGACTTGTGTATCACCCTCCTCCAGCAGCACATGACTTGTGTGTGCATCACCCTCCCCAGCAGCAAGCCACAAACTTGCTGCTCTGGACTTCCTTGATGAGTGTAGCATGTTTCTTTGTGATGACAACAGTCTGAGAACGTAACTGTTGTTGTGACTTTAATTTCAAGATGGATACGCCCAACTACTCAGACACACAATGATGTAAGCAGCACACACACTCATGTGGCCAGAAAGCCTCATAGGTCTGTAACCACAGAAAACCTGTGCTTGCCATCAGAACTGACCTCTTGAGGCATTGAATTCCATAAAAGGTGATAACGTTCAGCTATGTGAAAGGTGATAACATTCAGCAATATGAAAGGTGATAACATTTACCAATGTGAAAGGTGATAACATTCAGCAATGTGAATGGTGATAATATTCAGCAATGTGAAAGGTGATAACATTCAGCAATATGAAAGGTGACAACATTCAGCAATATGAAGGTGATAACATTCAGCAATGTGAATAGTGATAACATGCAGCAATATGAAAGGTGATAACATGCAGCAATATGAAAGGTGGTTACATTCAGCTATGTGAATGGTGATAACATTAAGCAATGTGAACAGTGATAACCTGCAGCTATGTGAAAGGTGATAACCTGCAGCTATGTGAATGGTGATAACATTCAGCAATATGAATGGTGATAACCTGCAGCTATGTGAATGGTGACAACATTCAGCAATATGAATGGTGATAACATGCAGCTATGTGAAAGGTGATAACATTCAGCTATGTGAATGGTGATAACATGCAGCTATGTGAATGGTGATAACATGCAGCTATGTGAAAGGCATAGAAAGGTCACAGTTCTTAGTCAATCTTGCTCAGTCCTGCCTTGTAACATGTTCATGGCCTTACAGTGTGACCTTCTGAGTCTTTGAAACAAGCAGGTGCCAGAGAGGGAGATGGCTGTTGCCCACAACTGATGCGACTCTTTTAAGGCAAGCAGGCAGGTGGCATGCAGAAAACAAGCAACAAAACAGCCTTGTTGTTCACAAACAGGTGAGAAATAACAGTACACAAACCACTAGCAACACTAAAGCTTGCCATTCCCGGGGGGTGGGGGTGGGGGGTGGGGGGGAAAAGTTGCATCTGACTCAAAGAAAATGACTTACTTCCAAATACACTGTTAGCAAACAAGCAAAATTGGTCCAATTCTCTCCCTTGAAGAAGCTGCTGAATCCTTTCCTGATGCTTTGATTATAAAACTGAGAAGATGAGGCAAACCTTTGTCAGTGCAAGAGTTGGATGCAAAAGCTTGTCTCTAATGTTCCTCTCAAGAACACACCCTCTCATTTTCACGTTCTAAGTTCCTATCCTGAAACATTTTCACACATCAAAGCCAACCACAACAGCTGCTGACCAGATTTCAATCCAATTTGGACTTGAATGTTCCTGAAAGCAGCCGGTGCCAGTCTTCAATCTGCACTCTGCCCAGGGCCTTCAGAAAAGCAGTGGTTAAAGCTCTGATGAAGAACGTAAACCTGGACCCTGAAGTCTTTGGCAACCATGGCCTGGTGTCCAACTTGCTGTCAGAGATCCTGGAGAGAGTGGCTGCTGATCAGCTGCAGACCCCTCTAGACACAAACAGCCTGCATGTCAACTTTAAGTCTGCAATAGAGATGTTATCACTGAGGTGGTTCTTCTTTCCAAGCTAAATGAGTTGCTGATGATCACTGATGGAGGAAAGAAAGCTGTTTTTGTTCTAGGCTCATAAAGCAACAAATAGCCCCTCGCCAACTGTTGACAACACTAAAAAACAAATTTGGTATGTGTGGACAGCAAATAAGACTGTCCAGAGGGCCTAAATGCATAATATGTTATAAAAATAAATTAAAAAAATCTATGTTTAACCAGCCTAAATACCATAAATGTTATCATCTTTCACTGCTTAATGATGCTGTAATGACACAGGCTACTTCTGAGCAGAAAGTGAACACTTGCACTGACCAACGCCAAACCATGTACCACTAATGACCACAAACTTTTCAAGCATATTTGATTCACGCATCAAGACACATGAACATCAGCACAGAGGTCAAAGAGAGGAACAGGAAAACCTTGCATGGGAAGGGGTAGCTGGCTCACTGACGTCTGCTACAAGTGAAGTTAACTCTGACTCTCTGAAACTGACATGGCTGACATCATGCAGTGTCAAATCAGTTTTGATCTTTTGATGTCACCAGCATGACCACATTGTTGGAAAAACAAGGGAATTTCCAAATCTATATATTCTGAAATCCAGCTTTTCCATTTCGACAAAGCGCATGAATATACCCTAAAAAACACATGGCAAGAGGTGTTTCCATCCCCTGGGTGAAACTGAAACACAGAGCCCTGATAACAACTGTACCCACTGCATTACCACTACAGGCACACTTCTGCTCCACCCAGAAAAAAAGAACACATTTAAGATCCAAGAACAAATGTGCAATCATACTTGTTCATTGTAAATAGGCATTATGGTGTCAACAAGCATTTTTTTGTCATTGCTCAAATCACATCCTTTGTGTCCCCTCGCACAAACAGTAAGCACCCAGTGGCTGGACTGGCACATTTGCTAAGTAAAGCAAGTTCATATTTATGTCTTAAAAACAAACATGTATAGGTATGTTTCTATCTGCACTGTGTGATAAACCATGTCAAACAACAACAAAAATATGTCTTAACTATACAGTTTTCATGAAAATGATTTAAAATTAAAAAACAAAAAACGCATTCAATTACAAGGAGAAAATAATGTTAAAGCTAAAATGGTTTCAATTAATATGTTTGTATATTGGTGGTTGTTTGGCTGTTCATGCTGGTTGTTTCTTGTGGTTTCCAGCACACACATGTGTCTGTGTGTGTGGGTGGGTGAGTGGGGTGGTGGTATCTGTGCAATGCTTGACATATGAACTTTATTTCAGCTAAAATGATTTTTATTTTATTTTTTTATTTGTGTTTGTAAATGGTGGTGTTTTGCTTTCTTGTTGGTTTATCCCTGCTGCTCTGAGCATGTGTATGTGTGGTGTTGTGTATGGGTGTTATAGTTAGTGTGTGCATGTGCTTGTGTGTGTGTGTGTGTGTGTGTGTGTGTGTGTGTGTGTGTGTGTGTGTGTGTGTGTGTGTGTGTGTGTGTGTGTGTGCATGCATGCATGCATGTTTGTGTGTGTAAAATGCTTAAACTATTGTTTTCTTATTTGTTAGGCTACATAGACTGCAACCAAATCCTGTCAGCTTCATAGGGACAATCAAAATGATCTTATCATGCCATATGTGGTCAGTTAGCCTTGCTGTACATAATAATAGTAACGGATGGATCTTATATAGCACAATTCTTTTTGCGAATGAAAACTCAATGCGCTAGCAGTAGCACACACCATTCACACACAGAAATGTAGGTATGCACACAACCTATGCTCACAGGAACTGTCTCCCTAGGTTTCTTAAAATGGCTGGGTGAGCTGGGTTTTGAGTTCAGACAGAGAGGGGAGATTTTGACTGATCTGTTCAACAGGCAGATCGGAAAGCGGGAGGTTATTAAAACAGGGGCAATTCTTGCAGAAGTACTTTTAGAAAAATATGGCTGGATGGATGCAAGGTGTCTTAATTCAAGGAAAGTGATGCTATAAATGCTGCTGATTTGGTCCTGCATGGAGAGAGTATGGTCAATATTAACTCTGAGGTACCTGACAGAAGTTTTGATGAGGATGTTGCCAAATCACTGTCTAGCAGTCTCAGATTAGATAAAGTGCCAATGGCCATTATTTCAGTTTTGTGAGTATTCAACAAGAGCTTACTTCCCCCCAGATAAATAACCATCAATACATGTCTGAATTCCAGACTGGACAGACTGAAATTCATCAGGTGGTGCACTTTGTGAGAGCTCAGTATCATCAACATATTTCTGGAAGTTGCAATCATGATCAGAAATTACATTCCACAGAGGCTGAGGGTACACAGACAAGGGGACTTGGCGCAGACACAATGCCACCAGAACAGTAACACTAACAGACTGACTATGATTGCAGACATAGAGTGCAGACCACTCAAGAGCAGTGCCCCCACCTCCAAAACTCACTTTTAACCTCTCCACATGAATGGAATGATTGAATATGATGAATGCTGCTCAGTGGTCCAGCACAGTAATCACGGTCAGTTAGCTTTGCTATATTATATGGTCAGTTGGTCACCATTACACAGACTCACATTATTTATTAGTAAGAACAAAATGTAGTCTTGCAAGACACAGAACCAAGCCATTGAGCTGTGACCATACCACAGTCCTTCTGAATAGAATCCATGCTGGTACCAAACAGTGGTGACACTGCAGTATGTCAGAGCAAAAGCCAGGATAATACTGCAGTACTCTGGAACAGACACAATGTTGATGCTGAACTGTGATGACACTGGTCTTCAGAGCAGTCTAGGCAATGTCATTTGGGTCACTGCAGATCATTTGAATGTAACCCTCAGGCTGTAGCTGGGGAGTGGACAGGATGCTGATCCATGGAGTCAGCCGGTGGCTGAGTGTTAGCTGTTAGCTGGTGGACAGATCCTGCAGGCCCTCAGACAGGGTGTCTTCAGAGGAGTCTGTCAATTTACGCACCTGAAACGCTCGTTGCAACTCTGCTGGCAGTCCACAGCTCCCATCCCAGTGTGCCACATGGAAGCTGTGTGACTGCAAGACAGGACAGAGGCAAGTCAGTCAAGTTAAGCAAAGTTAAGTAGTCAAGTATTACTGAGCCATCCCTGCTCCAAAGAATCATTACTTTAGAAGACATTGTACAAACACTCATATTTTGATCATACAAGCCATCATTGTGACCTTGACAATAGTATCCAGATCATTCTGCATGACACTCCAGTCCATGATGATGCATCACCACACCAAGTTTGATTACAAATGGGTCAGTGGTTTAGAAGATATTTTCCGGACAAATCCGGTCACACAGACAGACAAACAGACACAGTGATTCCACTATACCCCCATAACTTTGTTGCAAGGGGGGTTTAATTATCACTAGTCTCATCCTGTTCCTACACACCCACATCCACCTCCATAACACGAAAGCAGGGTGACTGCAAAAGAGTACAAAGACAAATAACATGACATGAACTGACTATGAAGAAACTGTTAATGTGAGCATTCACCTTTCTGCAGCAATTTTCTAGAAAATCTGGATGCCTGGCCAGGCAGTAATGCAAAGAGGGAGGATGTACAGAGGGAGCAATCGGTGATGTAAAGAAGGAAAGAGGGAGCAGGGGTCATGTTCATTGCAAAGTGTTGTGTAAACATTGCATTTTTCAGGTGCCGTATGCATTTTAGCCACACCGCTGCGTTGCTGTACACAAGATGACTGAACACCGATTGAACAAGTTATGGCTCACATGTCACTCAACACTAGATCTGCTTGCAAACTCTGTGTCATCTCAGCCATGGCTAGTACGTACTCCTTCCCAGTATGCGCTACAACAGTACAGGGAGGAATCTGGACAACAAAATAAACACGCAAGCTGCCATCACTTTCGGTCTGTATGGTGACACTCCCCCCCCCCCCCCCCCCCCCCCAAAAAAATAATCTTATTCATGTGCCTTGTACTTGGTAGTGCCCTAGCTGTGAATTTTTTTTGCATATTTTTCGAAGAAAGACAATGATTTATGTGAACTGAATCCTAATGAACCCGTATCTGGAAGAATAATCGGTCTCCGTATTATTCAGGCCAGAAATTGCATATCTTGCTAAACTGATCAGTGATAATTTCCGGTCAATTGACACAATCCCAGACATGGAATTTGGAATGACCCAATATGCCTAGTCTAACTGTCAGTGTGTATCAGAATTTACTGAATTGTGGAAGACTACAAAACCAAAAACAAAATGCTCATTAACACCGAATACAAATAAGAGAAAATGGCATCAGCCTCAATTTTAACTTTGTCTCTTTCCCAAATCCTGCAGTAGATGAGAACTGCTGTAGTTCATCTTCGGAAAACTAGTGATGCTGCGTACGATGTTCTGATCTATTCAAACTTTTTGTGAACGGCAAATTTACTGAACGTTTCCACTTTTTCATGCATGGATAGACTTTTATTTTTCTATTTTCATCTGCTGACTTATGAATAGATCATCAGGTCCATGATTTTGGCTTTGTTTGTGTGCCAATTCTAAGTTATGCTGCATGCATTTTTTGTATCACTGATGCAGAATACATAACGTTTTGCATTGGCTGACACAAATCTCTGAAAGGTAGTGCGACCCCTGGGTAGTGATGTAAAGAGGGAGTTATGTAAAGAGGGAGTGATGTAAAGCGTGAGCGATATAAAGAGAGAGTGAGGCAAAGAGGGAGTGATATAAAGAGGACATGATATAAGGATGGAGTGTTGCAAAGAGGGAGTGATGCAAAGGAGTGATGCAGAGAGGGAGTGATATAAAGAGGGAGTGATGCAAAGAGGGAGTGACATAAAGTGGGAGTGATGCAGAGAGGGAGTGATAAAAAGAGGGAGTAACATAAAGTGGGAGTGGTGCAAAGCAGAAGATATAAAGGAGTAAAGTGGGAGTGATTCAGAGAGGGAGTGTTGTAAAGTGGGAGTGCTGCAGTGAGGGAGTGCTGCAGAGAGGAAGTGATGTAAAGTGGGAGTGCTGCAGAGATGAGTGATGCAAGGAGGGAGTGATGCAGACAAGGAGAGCTGCCAAGAGACAGTGCTGCAGAGCAGGAGTGATGTAAAGTGGGAGTGATTCAGAGAGGGGGTGCTGTAAAGTGGGAGTGCTGCAGAGAGGGAGTGCTGCACAGATGAGTAATGAGACAAAAAGTGCTGCAGAAAGACAGTGTTGCAGAGCAGGAGTGATGTAAAGTGGGAGTGATTCAGAGAGGGAGTGATGTAAAGTGGGAGTGCTGCAGAGAGGGATTGCTGCAGAGATGAATGATGCAAAAAGGGAGTGATGCAGGCAAGGATGGAGTGCTGCATGCAGACAAGGAGTGCTGCAGAGAGACAGTGCTGCAGAGAAGGAATAATGTAAAAAGAGAGTGATGCAGAAAGGAAGTGATGTAAAGAGTGAGTGATGCAGATAGGAGGTGATATAAAGAGGAAGTAATGCAACTGTAGTAACTGACCAGCTTCACATTTCTCCTCCATTCCTTGTTACACTGTCCATCACATACAGGGCAGGTTCTGTGCAGAGGAAAACCACCACATTCTGTACAGTTGACACCAAACTTGCCATCATACCAGCACTGTCCACACCTGCACAACATATACACACAAAACAGCTGTACTGAAAACACTACCTGGGAAAAGTGCTTAGACTCAAATTAAACACAAACACACTAACTTAGTTAGTAACTAACCACTAAACTAAATAGATAATTGATTTTTAGCATGCAGTCAACCATGAAGGTGTGAAACACATTAATTTTCATCAGAACACAATAAATGCTAAAATAGCTACAAAAAAGTCTCAAAGAGTGGAAATCAGATGCATCAGCCCTATCTGCCAGTATCTGAAAATATGTAGCTAGGAAAATGTCTGAAAGTGACCAAACAGCTCAATGACAAAGGCCATTTTGTGGCTTTTTAAAAGGGGCTTACTGTGAAGTTTTGTACATGTTTGCCTTGTGCTACTGAAATAGCATTCCTTTTAACTGTTTACGTGTTTGGATCTTGTTTTAGAATGCTAGCAGTCATCTTTGCTTCAAATTTACATTTATTAAATTTTTTATAAAATTATGCCTGAAATTGCCTATATATGAGAATTCACCAAGTTCCATGTTATCACTTTGAATTTTTGCAAATATTTTGACACACTGCTGACCCTGAAATGTAGTCAAGGCCACAGAAAGTGGTATGAAGGGATAAAGTTCAATAAATACTAATACTTCCCGTCCCTAATAAGCCTTGTGGTTTCTGTGGACGTTAAGCACCATGTTTACTTACTAAATACTACTACTACTACAAATAATTCTTATAAAGTTCTATTTTCTAACTAGAGAATGTTGCTGTGATATAATTGCACTGGTTGACTGGGTGTAAAACACCAATTTACTAACCAGAGAATGTGTGCTGAACAAACACCTCATGACAAAAACCACATGAACAATAAATGTAACTTTAAGCATAATGGTCTATCATAAAAATATCACCTAGCAAACATTAACTGTAAACGTATGAGCCTGTGCCAAAAGGTGGTACACAGAAGTGGGACATATGTGGTGAAAATCAAACATCAGAACTGTTTATTACTTGTTAACAATGTCAAAGTATTGTGTTTGGAGATTATATTTTTACTTACAAAAAATGGTTTTATACCATAGAAATAGCCATAACATAAAAATAGCCGACCCATCAGATCTGGTCAATTGTCACACCAGATACAGGGTTTGCAACAGTAGTGCAGTAGAGAATTGTTATTGTGCACTTCTAAAGCTTTTTGTTGGTAGTACTGTCTGTATTATCACCAGAACAATAAAACTGAGAACATGACTTTGTCCTCTGAAATATTACACCAATCCCTGTGCCCATCTGTGACATTTGACTACTGCAGATACTAAAAGTTTCATCCCAGACAATACAAACAATATCATCGACAATCTGGGTGAATATATTTATTCAAAGGCATATTCACAAACAAACAAAAATGGAGTTTATGGATGGTAATATTTGACATGCTTGAAGTTGAACAATATATTGCTATGTCAAATGTCACTTGTGCAAACATGGACACAGGCTGGCTGCAGCATGAAATGCAGTAATATACCTGAGAATTGTTACTGAACACTTCTAAAAACTTTCTGTTGTGAGTACTGTCTGTAACTAGTATAAGTAATCTCATCAGAATAATGAAGTTGAGTATTTGGCTGTATCCTCTGTAATATTACATTATCCCTGTGTCCTCATGTGACGTTTGACTGCTGTAAATATTAAGTGTTTCCTCCCAGACAATACCACTGACCTTTTCAGTAAACAGATTTATTCAGAAGCATATCCACAAACAACAAAAACAACAGAATTCATGTCTGGTAATCTTTGACATGCCTGAAAAAGGTAAAACGTCACATATTTAAACAGACAGGGTGCATCATAAAAAGCTTTCTTTAACAACCAAGGAAAAAGGTGAATCACCTAGTTCTGCACCAGATATAATTTAAAAACAGTAAATACCCGAGTTTGATTCTTTAATTTCTGTAAATTTTTGATTCTATTCACTTAATTCTTTTCTTTCTTTTTTAAAGAAACAAAGAAAATAGGCTGTCTTCCTGATAAAAAAAAGAAGAAGAAGAAGAGTACTCCAACTGTAATAATTTCTTGGTTTTTATATATTGAATTAATGCATGATCATGCCAACTGGTAGTACTATTTTATTATCTTTTTTGCCAGTCTGATTTATGTGATGATGACAGATGAGGGAAAAGGGATAGAAAATTATTACTAGTATCACTTCTTTCTTAATAATACAGGAAACTTGAAATAAGTGATTCTTCTTCTACTGACAGAGACTAGTGTTCTGTCAGGTTGCTTAAACTAAAGACACAGTTTCTCTGTGTCTTTAGTTTAAGCAACCTGACAGAACACTAGAGAAGATATTTTCCTGGTCAGAGAAAGAAAGACCCTCTCCCCTCAGCCAAAAACAACAACAAAAAACATGCAAAAAATAAAAAAATAAAAAATAAAAATGTGTCTCAAAATGTAAATCTCAGCATGAATAGTTTTTTCTCCAGTATACCCATCACCCTTTTTTTTCTGTGTGGTCTATAAATAAAAATGTTAGTTTTACAAGAGATAACTTCACTATTGCATCCGGGGGATGATTTACCAAGAAAATGGTGGCTTCACCACTCTAAGCTTTGCTGTTGCCATTTCTTTACCCCATGACATTCAGATTCAACCACTGAAATGATCAAGCCATGGAGGCTTGAATTTGCAAGGATTACAACTGCTAAAACTGAAAATAAAGTTAGTCATTGCAAAGACACAGTAGAGAATGGGTCATCCGTCACAAAGATCCGTGTCCAACATCCAAAACGTGTACTTTCACCAGCCTATGCAACCAAGCTCAAACGGCAACAGTTGTAATCTTTTTATTTCACTCCAGTAAGCAAAACTAGAGAAATAATAACTGGCACAATCTTTAGTGGACAGCAACAGTAAGTGGCATTGATTAACCATCATATGTGAATTAACTGTCACCAAAAGAAATGAGTGGACACATTTCAAAATTTGCCGTCCTGCGATGAAATTGCAGCACTTCTTCAAACCCGCCATGTTATTAACACATGCAGTCAGTGCCATTAATAGCTACAGCTGTGAGGTGAACAAAGGCAAAAGTTGACAGTGAAAATGCAAAATGGTTACTCATCACCAATGAACATAATTTTGGACTTGGAACTTTAAGTTAATTTTTTCAGTAGATGAAAAAATCTAGAAACGTGACTCCAACTTTGTTCAATGAGCCAAACTATTTTAGTTCTGTGCAGAGTGAATTCCACAGCAAATGCTAGTCACAAGAGCAGACAACATTTTGTGTTTGATGCATGTATGGACACAGTGGGTGATGCTTAACTGTTGAATTTTCAATGTGAATTTTCTCAGAAACAAAAACACACAAATATTGTCAATGATATCAAAATGGAAATTTATTTTTACAGTTTTCGGGTGAACTTAAACACAAGTTGAACATGACAATGAAAGTTCAACAATATCAGCCAATCATGTCAAAGTGTCCCACTTTTTGGAAGCCATTTTGTGTCCCCCAAAAGTGATATTTTTCATTTTTTGGTGTGTTCTTTGATTGTTCATAGCTTGTTCATATCTGCTTTTATTCCTCTTTAAAGTCTCCTCTGTAAGGTAGGCCAAACAGTGAACTAAATAGTTAACCACAAGGATCACTGCAAGTCCACAAAGAGAGGTGTCACTGGGAGCACCTTTTGGCACAGGCCCATACACAAACACACACACGTAAGCACATGTACCAGTCAGTCCCCCATCACCCACTGAAATATGCATTACAATTATCAAGTCTCAAGAACTCTAGTCTCTCTTCTCCCTCTCCCACCCCACCCCCTCTCTTCTCTCGTGGTACTATTACAGTATTAGTACTACTACAATGTGTCTGAAAGCTGCAACATTTTTGCCCCAGCCAGCCAGCCAGCCGGCCAGGTGAGTGGTCACTGTGAACACTACAGTACTAACACTGATCATTACATGGACTCAAATTCTTCGCAGGAGACATGAGTGAAAAAGGAGAAGGAATGAGAGTGTGCCTACAGATGACAGGTGTCAATGCGACGCTGGTAAGCCTCAGACTGCATCATCTGCTCCACCTCTTCTCTGGCAATCCCCCGGCCCTGTACACCTGGGCTGCAGTCCTTGAAGTACACTGTCGCTGTTGGGCCACTGAGCACTTCATCCACTGAACAAAAAACACACCAATACAGCACTTAAACATCATGCAAACAAAATTAGGCTGCTGTTCAAAAGCAAAAGCACATTCCACCTTTCAAGGTTTGTTGCCTCTGCAGCAAAACCCACACCCCTCCCCTGGTACATGCTTAGTTAATCTGTCAGTATATGGCATACAAATACAAATGACCTTTATTAATATTATATAATAAATGCATAAGATGAAAATTTGTCTTTTGTGTCACTCAAATTCCACACACACAAAAGGACAAGTATAATATCATAACAACACAGAAGGCCAATGGCCATTAACGCTTTTTTTTTTTAGGAAGCAATCCAAAAGGTTGCCTGACTTTTTCCTTGTTCTTGGGCATCAGCTGATCCCATCAGACTATGTCATGTGCCACAATGCCCGACAGACAGTTTGTCCTTCTTACTGTGCATCAGCTGATCCCATCAGACTATCAGCTGATCCCATCAGACTATCAGCTGATCCCATCAGACTATGTCATGTGCCACATGCTGACAAGATATTTTGTCCTTCTTACTGTGCATCAGCTGATCCCATCAGACTCATGTGCCACATTGCCTGACAGAAATTTTTCCTTCTTAATAATACCACACCATACCAACTTACCTTCCTGCTCCCAAGCAGAGTTAGCTACTTCCATGGCTTCATCTTCCTGGGTGTCAATTTCAGCAAAGCCTTCATCCTGTCCCGGCATGTCTCCAGGAGCTGCCATGACTGTGCATGTCCAAAACAATAACATTAAAATTTAAATCAATAGCAAATTATACACAGTAACAACCATTACAAACACACTGACATGTGTACGGCTTGTATAAGTCGTACATTATGCATGTCTGTCATGAGAGATGAGCATCACACAACAATAATAACAATTCTGGGCCAAAATCTGATTTTTTAAAAAGTTGTTTTTGTTTTATGGCCCGTTCTCCTGAGTGAATCTGAAGTGTAAATGAAAGTACATGGTTGGACAAGTAAGTCTTAGGTCACACACACACACACACACACACACACACACACACACACACATGACTCAGAGAAAACAATATAAAAAGGCTGCAATGCCCGAACCAGGTTCCAGCCATGGACGAACTTCCCCATGCACTATAGTCATCATAGCTAGCTTTTCTTCATATATAACTGCCTGCAGCACCTGAGATGCAAGTGTTAGTGTGAGCCTGATGAGCCTGATGATTTCAGATTTTAAGAATGAGAATGATGTTTTAAGACTGAGAAAAAGTTAAATTTTTTGGTATGCTTTGTGTACTGTATTACATCAGTTACACACACAACAACAACAAAACTGGTCAATTTGAACAGTGTACATAATTATGTAGAGTTAAAATAATTATGCATTGCTTATGACAGAGTTTGGCTGTCCTTTGTGGTCCCCAGGCTGGGAATTTACATTTATATGAAACTTTTTCCAGATTATATTTCATTGGTATGGTTGTGTGTTGTATAAGAAATGTACATTAACATAATCATCACAGCTTTTCTTCATAACAGTGATTGGAGTGACTGAGATGCAAGTGTTAGTGTAAGCCTGACAATTTCAGATTTTAAAGGACAAGTCCAAGGTTGGGATTGATGTTTGACACAATTTCTGTTAAAGCTTGCTGAGAATGATGATGTAGGTGAAATTGTGATCTGAGCGTTATAAAAGCATGAAAATGGGCATTTTTTGTCATACCAAAAGCATCGACACGACACCAAAATCATGTGCACATATGCACGCTACGTCACTCTGGGGAGTTGCTGCAAAATAGCCAGCTCAAACTCCAAAGATGAAGCTGATACTTGGCCCGAGAGACCCACAAGGATACAGCCATATCAGTTTCAGCCTGTCAGGTAGGATTTTGAAAGAGTACCAGAACACTGTGTCTGCAGCAGAACTGCCAGAATTGGCAATACGGACTGGTAAGTAAGCCATTTTCCTCACTACAGATGATTATGTACGGGTCAGCCTTTTGTATTGCGATGAGTCGATTGAAGTGTCTCGTTTGATCGATGTTTTTTGTTTTTTCATTCTGCTGCTTGATTAAACATGACAGAACTTCAGTGAAGCTAAATTTCAAATTTCTCTGTGTACCACGATAGAAATTATTATTATATATTACTTCCAAGGTTGTGAGTAATGTGACTAAATCATCAGCGAGTGATGACTTGCTTCATGTAAACTGCAATGTAACAAACTGAACACAAATCTGCTTTCAGTCAATGCAGACTGTTTGCCAGGTGTGTGGGTACTCGTGTTATATTGAAGACACTTTTATTTCTTTGTTGTTGTTGTTGAAAGTCTGCTTCACATATTCGTTTAGCGTTTGTTTTGTTTCAGGTGTTCTGCAGTCTGCATTGGTGCTTTTTGCACAGAAGGAAATGTTGTTGGCTTCAAATTCCGCTTTGATATATGCGGTATTTAACAAAGAATGTACAATTGCACTCAGCGAAGTGCTTGCTACACAAATGGGTGTGATGAAACACAGCATCAAAGTCAGCTCATTTGAAATGCACAAATTTGATCCATTTTCGCCTCACAGTGGGTTGATTCTGCAGGAACTCATGCATAGTTATGTTTTGGGTTGCTTGTGAATTGTTACAGTTTGCTGCAACACAGTCGGCTGGCATGGTTAGAGCTTTCTGTCGATCACACGCATACACATTCAATGAACAATCTAAGATGGCAACCGCACTGACTCCCCAGACTGACGTCATTTCAGAGAAAGTCACATGACTGATGGAGAACCCAAGACTATAGTCTTGGCCAGCCTACAGAAAATAAGATTGATTAAAAACCTACTTAAAGAAAAACAAAAACATTTTTGTTATTTCATTAAATCTGAAACTAGTGACTCATTTGTCAATCATTTGATTCTTTTGAATGGTCACTTTGCATACTTAAAAACCTTGGACTTCTCCTTTAAGTTTAAGAATGAGAATGATGTTTAAGAAAAAAAATTAAAGTTATATTTTTTGTGGATATGTTTTGTGTATTGTATTACATCAGTTACATGCACACAGCAAAAATGATTGTTTAATACTAGTGTTGCCTGCTAGTAGCTAACTGGTTACTCATAGTGGAAAGTGTTAAAGTGCTGGGTTATTTCCCTTCCTTTTTCTTCCCTGGTTACTTCCCTTGGTTACTAAATTATGTATAATTTTAAACACCAATAAAAGTTAAGACATTAACTGTAAAAAATAAAAATAATTATTAAATCCTGATTTGTTCATTCTATGTTTGTCTGATCATGTGTCCATATTTTTATTCGATCATCTGAAAAAAAGTGGTTTGTGTCCTGGTTAAACTTTTTCAGCATTTTTTCATAAAAAAGCATTTTTCAAGCTGGTATTTCTCAACAACCGCTTATCCAAATAACATACAGTTTTGTATATATCTACATTATATACATAGTGTTTCTGCTGTAAAAGATCATAGCTGTAACACTCACAACAAAAAAAGTTAAGTTAGTTTGAAAATACCACCTCTAGGTGAAAATGCCTTGCTACAAGTATTGAAACACTGACATGGCTCTCATTGCTGCCCATCTTAATGCAGTCCTAAGTCACTCTAGTGGTGGCAGTTTAGTGTTACTAATAGGTATGGTTTCCCTCTTCCCCCACCTCATGAGATCTCAGTCCCCATCATTACCTTTTTGGAGACAATGGCATTCACCTTTATAAGTTTAACCAACCAACTCAGTGCTTCAACTCCCAGTCTTACTCCTAGTCCTATTGCCTGACCCTAAAGCCCATTCTTAATAGGGTGAACATTTTTGATTCGCGAACATAGTTTGGGGTATTTGTCGAACCTGAAAACGGCTTGGTGAACAGTTGGGATATTTGTTGAACTATGATGAAGTTATGTTCAGGGTTCAAAAAGCTTTGCTCAACATGTGGGAATATTTGCCCACTTTGGTGAACCTTGCCTCTGACTGGCTGAGAGCAGAAGGCTCTCTTGTAGATGAGGAAGAAATAAAGATAAATGAGCCTGTGACAAAAGGTGCTCCAGCTTAACCCGGGTATGTTTGTATACTCCTATTTATTTTCATCTTACTACAGTTACAAGAAACTGTGGTTGCTTTTATTCAGTATGCATTGATGAGTAGTTAAAGTAAAAATTGGCAGCTTTGGTCACCAAGCGGAGGATTAAAAACAAAAATACTTGACAAAAATCGACGAAAAGCGGCTTCCGGAGGGTGGGACAACGTGGGTTGTTTGACTTCAGCTCAAAACCGCAACTAACCAGCTGAACTATTCTTCACAACTTGTACACCATTTGACTACTGAATAAACTAAGTTTAGTATCCCGTCGAATTGCAAGCCATGCATGACGTTTCATAACCAAAAAAACAAAATTGAAAATACACTGGCCGTTCGTAACGGACTGTGTCCAAATTTCACGTAAGTTTAAAGATCATCTGCTACCGTCCGCCATTGCATTCACTGCGGACCTTCGCTTCTCTTATTTGCATATCAATCGTGCACCGAAAGCAGTCGATGTTTTTACTGGGGGCATTTCCGTGTTTCATTTTTTTTACCCAGACGTAAAAAAACTGAAACTTTATCCATTTGTTACGAACGACCTTTTGCAAATTTTATCGGCATCGCAAACATTTAATTACTGCTGACCGCTTCTAAAACTACCACTGGCCTTCCTGTTGACATCACATGGCCGCTTGTCGCTGACAATGGTTTCGTCGAAGGGGTGGCGGTGAGTATTTTGACTGTGTCCTGTTATTTTGTTTTGTTACGAACGTCCTAAATGTTACGAACGTCCCACATAAGTGCCGAATTTCTGTCCTCATCATATATTTTCCCAAACAAATGCTTTCTTAGCCACTAGTAAGTGATATAAATGGCACTGGTAGTGTGCTTTGTTTACTTCATCGTATTATGGCGGGAAGGGGGCAATTTCAGATTGTGGACACAGTTTGTGACTGTGTGTTACGTGTGTCCAGATGTCTTTTCTTACGTTAGTCTGCAGTCCGTCTATGTCTGTAATTATTGCTGATTTAGGTAAGCGGTCGATTTAAAAGTTGAAATGGCTCACAGCTTACCCTTCAAGTGGTTGTTTACAAACTTTGACGTCCGACTGGAGGTTTGTGCATATTAAACAAGTACTCTGTAAACTCTGTAGCAGGTGAACGTGACATGGGCACAGTGCTACCCCCCGTCCCCCTTTCCTTTGTTTTGCAGTCTTAATTTTGTTTCCTTTCTGCATTAAATGTAATAGTTGACTTGCCACTGTAAATTTATTATTATTTTTATTGATTAACTGTGCATGAAGGCCGACTTTGGGGGCCGGTGGAAGGGGGGGTGAAGATTGTCTTACAATTTATTATAAACATTTTCACTGCTCTTGTATAAATAAAGACCTTTGGTATGTAAGGGCACTTTAGGATTGTTACAGTCCAAAGTACATGTATCATTTTTCTGTTTTCCTTTTTTACATACTGAAAAATTTAATACAGGTATCTGACTTAAAGATGCCATACTTTGTGATCTGATCGCATTTTTAATGTGTTGTTTTTCTTTTAGTTTTAGTAAGCATACATTAGATGATGTCTGTCTGTCCCTGGTATTCAAGTCTGTATTAAATTCTGTTACTTTTGGTAACTGTGGCAGGTTCTGGAAGTGTGCCAAGCAGAAAATCATGTATGGATCCAGTTCTTCACACACAAAAAGGAAGCATGTTCTTCAGGCTCTCACCACCAGACTTATCTTATTGGGATTTCTTGATTGCAAACAGAAAAAAAGTTTCCCTGACACTGAGTGCAAAGTGAGGCAGCAGTTTTTCACTGACAGTGATTGACAGGTTTAGTTTGAAAGGATGTCGTTTTGTGTGTGTGTTTTTTGTTTTTGTTTTTTATGGGGGGGGGGGGTCTTATAAATTGTCCTAAAGTTTTAATGTGATCTGCATGTTCAGAAAGTCGCTCCTTTAACCTGTCATATCATACTGTTACTGTGCCTAGATTCACTACAGTTGTGTACTGTTTGTTCAGTCTGGGTGAAATAGTATCTTGGTTTTCATAGACTGTTTCCACTGCCATAGATAGTGTTACGTTCATCCACTTAAACAAGTTGGAATGTGTGAACATGCCTCCTGCCTTTGCTTTTTTGTGTGCATTTTTCATTACAGTGTATACTATGAAATAAAGTGTTCCTTGTTTGAAAACTTTACTGAAGTTGTTCTGTGTTTGAAATGATTATTTGTAGAACTAGATTCTTGAGCGCAAAATTTGGACACGGTGATTACATAATACTTACATTTAAATCAGAATTTGTTTGTCCTGCCTGCTCTGATTTTATTACCAGCCGCTACTTAAATGCACCAGAAGCATTAAAATTGCATACAAATGGTTTTTCTCTGTATTATTATGACATTCACTGTGTCCATTGTTACAAACGTCCACACCTGACCTGACCCCAGTTTTGATGCCATACAGCACACACTAAGTTGGATCAAAACCATTTTTTGATGATGGAAATAGTTACTTGAAACATACCACTTTCTAATGGTAAGACTGAAAATAGCTTACTGGGAGTTCGATTTTGAGGCAGTGTGTCCCACTTTAGATCACGACCTTTTGTCACAGGCTCAAATACAGATGATGGTGTCACTTGGTACTTCACTCGCTTTGGAGGGATTTTTTTCTTACTTGTTCACTTGTGGGTGGTGCAGCCTCGTATCTGGGAGCCAGAATGATATAGTAGTTAGTTGAATTACCCTGTGAGGGATGTTTAAAGTATATTGACTTGACTTTAGGTTACATTTTGGATCATGCTGTCTGCTGCGCTCTTGCTGCAAGTTTGGGCCAAAGCTTGCAGCTGAATATAAGCCAGTTAAGAATGAATTATACAGGGGTCACGCTTACTGCAAAATTTTGAGTAAATATTGCATTTTTCGGGCGCCATAGGCATTTTGGCCACATCGCTGCATCACTGTACACAAAATGGCTGAACACTCATTGAACAAGTTATGGCTCAGTGGTGGCTACTGCGTCACTCAACACTAGATCTACTTGCAAACTCATACAGCTACACAGCCATGGCCCTGAACTCCTCTCTGCCATGTGCAAGTCCAGTCAACGAAGGGTGGAAGATTGGTTATAAACAGTATATTCTGATCATACCCTACATTTTTTGCTTGCACTTATATTGACTTAATGCAGTTGTTTTTTTTACAAACTACGTCTTCAAACAAATCATCGTATATGATAGACAATTCAAATATACACAGGTTAAAGTCGTCAAGTTAGGTGTTGAACATTATGATTACAAAACGAGCTGTGGAAATAATAACCTTTGACATAATTATAGCGACCATGCCTGTCTGCCTTCCAGAGTTCTAAAAATGTAAGGTGCCAATCTTAATAGCATTATTCGTTGGCTGTTATTTTTTGTTTTGTTTTTGTTGTTGTAATATTTATTATGATTTTTAATATTTATTATTATTATTTTCACTTTGAAGTTAACTGTTCAACTATTTTTTGTCCAAGGCACCCAAGTCAACATGACCAAGAAACGCATGGATGACAGGTTGCATGTGTGTTTTCCTGTGACACCCAAAAGCAGTAAAAGTTGCACTCACTCTTAGTCTTACTTGCTCCATTTTCTCTTACAAAACACTTACCTGTTTCAGTGTTTGTTAAATAACAAGTATTACTTATTTTGTTATGAAAAACAAAGGACCATGTTTTGTCATTAACATTATGTTATCCACTACAACAAAATTAATGCAGCAAAAACTGTTCACATGGAAATAGTTACGTGTCTTTATACTTTACAGTAATAAAAAGTTACTGATTTAACATTTTCATCAAAAAACAGACAGCACTGTACACCTTGTAGGCTTGTTGAAATAGTAATGTACGACACATTTCTTACATCATTTGCTGTTTATGTCAAGAAAGCTTAAATTTGAGAAGAAGAAAAAAAATCATCAAATCTTCCTTGTCACATATTGTTCTATTAAAGAATAACTGTCTGTTTCAAAATGTGTTGCTTTTTATTCATTTAAAAATGTTCAAGATTGGCTGTATGACAGTGTGTTGAACATTATCTATTGCAACAAACTATGCATAGCATGCTGTTCTGTGTCACACAGAACAACTACAGTTCACTTGGTAATACTCATGTGGACCACATCTTGTAAGATCAGTTGGGTTTTTGCAGTTAACTGTATGATTAGCAGCACAGTGATGTGGGCTTGTTGTAATGTGCAATGTTCAACATATTGTCACAAATCACACTGAAAGTAAATTTCTCAGGAACGAAGAGCAGCACTGCCTTCTCCCTTCACTGGAGGATGACTTCACGTGTTTGTTCAAAAAATGCATTACTCACTCACATCCTGTCATTTTGTCAACTTTATTTTTCTAGTATTTATTGTCCTCTTTTCTTGCACACCTTTTGGCACTAAGTCAAATACGAATGAGAGAAAATGGTGGCAGCCTCAGTTTTAATTTCATCTCAATCTCATTACCAAGTCCCACAATAGTCGAGAAATGGGGTCTACTAACATATCATCTGCTGCACAGTTTATCTTTGGAAAATGTTGCCATGTACAACTGAAACTTTTTGAGAACTGCAAATTCGTTGAATGTTTCACTTTCAGACTTTCTTTTATTAGTTTTAACTAGTTTTGTCAGCTCACTTTTAAATTGTGAGTACTGCTGCAGTCAAGTTACTCCATCATTTTCAGGTGTTCACTAATTCTAGATTATGCTGTACACATTTTTCGTACCACTGACTTTGCGTCAATGTAATGTTTCAATCATCATGTCGGTTGATGCAAATCACTCCAACTTAGTTAAGTTAGCATAAGACAGTGCAACCCCTGAAGTATAATTCGTCGAAGTGTCCAAACCATGTTCAGCGAACCGAAAGTTCAATTAAGACACGAATTATAGTTCGTCGAACAGTCCGAAGTATGTTCGGCGAACAAACAGTTCGCCCAATAAGGGAATACTACAGCTGATGATGATGAATTGATGCTTAATGTCCTCAGATGTCAGTTGACATATTAGGGACAAGTTGTGACCAATGCCGAAGCACGGTTCAATAATTCTTTACGTCCAAGGAAACCAGAAGGTTCGTTAGGACGGACAGCCCAGGACGTCCACCTCAACTCTCACACTGCTCCTGAACTATGTATATAATACTACAGCAGTACAACTTCTACTTAAGTAGCGGAAACTCCACGGACGTCTTCGGACTTTGCAGTGCTTACATAGTTGAGTTGTTTATCGTCCCCACCAGCAAGCCCTTTATTATGTACAGTACTTTATACGGGGGTGCTGCAAGGAGAGGGCATATTTTGACAAGACCATGTCTACGTACAATTTCTACAAAGCAGCGAACCATAATATTACAATTTACAAACCCATTGATCGGGCTACTGACCTTCGCTGCTGAAACCGATTAACACCCTCAAAACACCGAATTGTCACTTACTGGACTATTTGATTCCTAAGAACAGCCGCGAAGTGTATCCTAAAATTCTGCACACATGCGAGCGGTGAAGAGCAGTCAGTAATATTCTTCCAGACCCTCAGACAGGTAGTCGGCAGACATCTTGTTTACGTCTTAGAACGTTTTTGGGTAGACGTAATGTAACTGGAGCCGCAGAACGTAAAGTAGGAGGGGCTTTCTAGAAAAAGAAATAAGGTTGATTCTGTAGAATTTGGTTAACTAAGGCTGTACATAGGCATAAAGTTGACTGACTTCTTTTAGGCATAACGACAGGAAACTCAGTGATTTCATATAATAAATATAATCAGGGAGACAAACTCGTAGGCCTAGATCATCGGTTTACGACAAGGGTGCCGGAAAGCGAGGCTTTGAGTGTGTGCCCGCCAGGTTCAAAGAGCTGTATGAGGAAGTCCGAGAGGCAGAAAGAAACGTCACCGTAAACTAGTTTTCAGGTACCCGACTAAATCAGTTTGGGCCATCAGTCCGACTGCCCTCATTGAGCTCGGGGTTAAATATTGGTAAAGGAGGCGGTTGGAAATTTCTGGCACACTAATGCCATTTTGGGTCACAAAATATCACCAGAATCATTCAGTGTCCAAACGGCCAGGACATTTTAACAGGTTGTTAAATCCTAGAACATCACTTGGCGAACAGTCAGTGTGCTTTCCATCGTGCAGAAACAGAGACTAGTGAGTGAGCCAGCAGCAAGTAAGTCATCCATTGCTGTGAATGTGATTAGGGGGTTGGTGCTTCAGCTGCATTTGGAGCTTGCTGACCAGTGGCAGTGCACACACGTGCACATTTTAATTTTTATTGTCTGATCACATAACATATATATATATAATGAGTCATTTCGGTCCTTTCTTTGTTGATTTTTTGTTTTGTTTTACTGAGTACTGACAAGTTTTACTTGCAAACAAGTCCCCCCAAAAGTAATAAAAAAACAAAACAAAAACTTTGTGGCTAGTAACCCGAAAGTTCTTCCCTTCATCATGTGTAATGATGAGTGTACAACACTTTCTTGATCAGACTGTGTCTGACTGGTCCAGCTCCAGCCATTTCTTGCTGTGCTTTGGTTCATAATCATAATAGCTTTAGTGTTAGCCCCTGAAGGAAGAGAAGTGTAGATGCCAGAGGGAGGTCAAAATGGGGGCTACTGGTGCAGAAGTGGTGTCCTGCTGCGCTTTAGTTCATAGTTTTAATGAAGAGAAGTGTACACAGTGAGGTTGGAAGGTCAAAACAGGGGCTGCTGGTGCAGAAGTGATGTAGCGTGTTTAGGTTGAGGTCAGTTCAAACTTTAAAAGCTGATTTGCCCCTGATCTGGTTGATCACAGGGTGGTCTGAGGGTTGATACACAATACCATGTGTGTGTGTGTGTGTGTGGGGGGGGGGGTCAGTAATGAGTAAAACTATATGAATATTCTAGTAGTACTAATAGTAATACTACTAATTGTCACAGTTCTTGTTTCAGGCCTTTGACAGTGATGTCACACTGCAGGTGTTGCATCTTCTGATCAACTATTCTGAAGTTCTGAAGACACTGCTGTTCCAGTGCAAGATGGAGGCTGCATTAAAAGAAGTTTTTAATGTTCATCGAACTGTAGTCAGAGGTATGCTTAATAAAATAATAAAAAACAGAGATGATATAAACTTCATGGAGTAAACATAGTATTACTATTAGAACCACAGAAAGATCTTTGCGATACAGTTACTACATGAATATTATGATCATGATTTAAAGATGTAACTGTAGTCCATAATCTCCATTCTACATTTCTAGATTTATTTGTGTCAGTGGCTTGTCATTGTCAGGAAACTAGCCCTTTGATTTTTGTTATATTAATTATTATGCATTATGCATCACATTCACATCCAAAAATGTGGGTGTCATTATGTGGCATTCCAAACTGCATTTACAAACTTGTCAGTTGTGTGTTAGATAACGCACAACTTCCAGCTTGAGGTGTTAGTTGTGTGGTAGATAATGCACAGCTTCCAGCTTGAGGTGTTAGGTGTGTGGTAGATAACGCACAACTTCCAGCTTGAGCTGCTAGTTGTGTGGTAGATAACGCACAACTTCCAGCTTGAGCTGCTAGTTGTGTGGTAGATAACGCACAACTTCCAGCTTGAGCTGCTAGTTGTGTGGTAGATAACGCACAGCTTCCAGCTTGAGCTGCTAGTTGTGTGGTAGATAACGCACAGCTTCCAGCTTGAGCTGCTAGTTGTGTGGTAGATAACGCACAGCTTCCAGCTTGAGCTGCTAGTTGTGTGGTAGATAACGCACAACTTCCAGCTTGAGCTGCTAGTTGTGTGGTAGATAACGCACAACTTCCAGCTTGAGCTGCTAGTTGTGTGGTAGATAACGCACAACTTCCAGCTTGAGGTGCTAGTTGTGTGGTAGATAACGCACAACTTCCAGCTTGAGGTGCTAGTTGTGTGGTAGATAACACACAACTTCCAGCTTGAGGTGTTAGTCATCAGTTGTGTGCTACTGGTAGATAATGCACAACTTG
Organism: Alviniconcha strummeri; assembly: GCA_963584105.1. Taxonomy (NCBI): domain Eukaryota; kingdom Metazoa; phylum Mollusca; class Gastropoda; family Provannidae; genus Alviniconcha; species Alviniconcha strummeri. The sequence continues at coordinate 8,230,086 of OY757556.1, forward strand.
CAGCTTGAGGTGTTAATAGTGTGGCAGATAACACTCAACTTCCAGCTTGATGTGTCAGTCATCAGTTGTGTGGTAGATAATGTACAACTTGCAGCTTGAGGTGTTAGTCGTGTGGTAGATAACACACAACCTCCAGCTTGAGGTGTCAGTCATCAGTTGTGTGGTAGATAATGCACAACTTATACTAAGTTATAGCTTGAAGTGTCAGTTGTCAGTTGTGTGGTAGATAATGCACAACTACCAGCTTGAGGTGTCAGTTATATAGTTGGTAACTCATAACCTGGAGGTGTCACTGTCAGGACTCAGTTGTGTGGTAGATAATGCAGAACTACCAGCTTGAGGTGTCAGTTGTATAGTTGGTAACTCATAACCTGGAGGTGTCACTGTCAGGACTCAGTTGTGTGGTAGATAATGCACAACTACCAGCTTGAGGTGTCAGTTCTGTAGTTGGTAACTCAATCTGAGGTGTCATTTGTCTGTTGCATAGTAGGTAATGCATAACCGCCAACTGTCTGTAACGCATGCTGTGGATGATAATATGCCTTAACCCCCAAAATTTGTTTTGTCTTTTTTTTTTCAAATCTAACATTGAACTGGAATCTTTTCTTTTTCTTAGGTTTAAGACTACAACTTCAGCAAGCTTTTCAGGAAAAAAATGAAATCAAACAAAGGTGAATATTTCGTTTTGTATTGTTTTGCACTTGCATTTAAAAATAATAATAATGAGTGTTTACTTGTGCCTTTCCTCAGATGTGAGTGCAAGTTGCTTGCATTAAAAGAAATTAAAATCTGAAACAAAACTGACTGCCAGTGTTCTGAAACAAGATCCAAACACGCAAAGGATTCAAAAGAACGCTTTTTGAATGGAAAAATACAAACAGAATCCCATTAAATTAGTGCTCTTTTTAATGGTTTGTGTGTTTGATTCAAAATACAACTACGAGTAAATCATTCTCTCTCTCTCTCTCATTCCCCCTACATTATGGGTTTGTATTAAGGAACAGTCTTTGAATTTGAACTGTATGAAAAAAAAATTCTTTCTCATTTTCTTTTCTTAGGATGGATCAGAAGTATGAACAGCTTGAAACTGAAGTTAAAAATCTGAGAGAGGAAACATGCAGTTTGCTGAAAGCTGTTGCTGAACACAAGTGAGTTTTCTACTTAGCAGCTTCATTACATGTATTTATATGTTTCTGATGGGAATATTTGCATTTATTCAGTTTTAATCATACTATGCTCTGTCTGTGCCTGTGGCTGAGTTCAGAATGCTGAAATGCTGACACCACATGGCAGTTACCAGTTCTGATTAAGATATGGATTATTTCTTAAGATGCTTTGCCACAAAAGATTAGCCACTGAGCTAGTCATGTTGCCTGTCTCCTTGGTCTTCCAGCAACCAGTTTTGTCAAAACATCAGAAGACAAACATGCATCTAGTAAGTCACGTTCAGATGCAATGATCATGAGAATCAGGACACACAAAATTAATGAAGTACATAAGATCATGGTTGAAGACAGTGCCTATATAGTGGTCCAAACTCAGAACACCGAAGTTCTAAATCCACAGGATCATGGTTGCAGACATTCTGTGTCTCTGTATTACATGTAGTGATCCACAGAATCAGAACACAGAGACTGCAGAAATGTACAGGATCATGGTTGCAGATGCTTTAGATGAACAACAGAATCAGAGCACACAAAATGTAGAAATGAATCCAAAGAATCATAGTTATAGACATTGAAAAGAGGTAAAAAGAAGAGTGGTTATGCTGCTTGGAAACTGGAGCTCTGCTCCTTATTAGTTTATGGTAGGCCTGCCACAAGGGTCACTACTCTGGCTAGTCCTCTGCAATGTAGTCACCAAGGGTCTGGCAGATCTGAACCATGACGGGCCTGCCACAAGGGTCACTACTCCACTACTCCTGCTAGTTATCTGCAATGTAGTCACCAAGGGTCTGGCAGATCTGAACCACGATGGGCCTGCCACAAGGGTCACCACTCCTAGTCCTCTGCAATGTAGTCACCAAGAGTCTGGCAGATCTGAACCAAAATGGGCCCGGCAAACCACTCATGCTGGCAGACGACAGGCTGATATATACTACACAAGTGCAGCAAGAATTAGACAATGTAGCCCAGTGGTGCCCGATCTCTAATCAATCCAAACAAGGCAGGGCATTATGGTGCACTCTTGAGAGCAGCAGGCAAAGCAATGCCAGCAATCATGTTTGATGGAACTGTAGTTGAATGAACCAGTCGTCCGAGATACCTTGGGATCAACTTGGACAGAACACTGGCCTACAGACAGCATGTGGAAACAACAGCACTGATGTGCCAAAAAGGCCTGTCTGTCCTGAAGGCTATGGCAGCAAAGGGTATTGGTTTCCTTGTTTTCTCGCCTTAAGGCTCTTGCAATACTACTTGTTACTAATGTTAGTATTATTTTCTTATTGATACAATGTAAAAACAGCTTCTTCCAACCCCCAAAAGGAGGTGGATTTACTTGCTTTTTGTTTTGTTTTGTGTTTCTTAATACTACAATAATCGCTGCTTTTTCTTGGTAGAGCATATACTGTTTACTTTGAACTCTCACTCTTGCTTAAGCATCCAGGCTGACAAGATTCTGAGAGAAGGACGACTGTGTGGGTGTCAGGAGAGGAGCTGCTGGAGTGACAAGCACAAGCAGACAGCGTCTCCCCTTCACACCACTCTTGTGTCCAGCCCTGCAGCAACACAACTTCTTGGTACTTTGGGCTTCTCCTCTGGACAAATGTCATGTATTGAAAAACAACAAAAACTTGCAATGATATGGAGAATTTAGATCTTGTAAATTGTACTGAGGCAGCAGTCATGCAAATACAAGTACACACACAAATTCATCACATACACACACAAAACCTGAGGCTGAGTAAGCCAGCAGTATGGAATGGAAAACATGGCAGGTCCGTTTAAAAACAAGTCTAAACAGATGGGTCTTCAGCACAGTTCTAAATACAGTGGTTAACTGAATGTGTCTAATTTCACTCATATTTGTACAAAACAACCTCATCTCATGCATGTGTTCACAGAACAACAGCCTGTTGTGTTCACTTGTCTCATGCCTCTGTGTGTGCTGGCTGACAGAACAACAAGCTGTTGTGTCCACTCATTTCATGCATGTGTGTCTGTTGACAGAGCAAGAAGCTGTTGTGTCCACTCATTTCATGGCTGTGTGTGTGTGTTGACAGAACAAGATTTTGTGCCCACTCATTTCATGCCGGTGTGTGTGTTGACAGACAACCTGTTGTATACACTCATCTCAAGCCTGTGTGTGTTGACAGAAGAACAGTTGCATATAGTGGAGCAGACGCTGGCAGATGTTGTTCAGCAGAGAAAACAAATGATGCACAGTAGAAAAAGCCAACCCACTTTAGGACCAAGTGCCAGCAAAGTGAGTGGAGGCAGACATTCAGAGTCTGTGGACAGCGTGAAGGAAGTCCAGCAGATACAGGAACAGAACGGAGACCCAAAAAGCAGTCAGCATCCCTCCATACACAGTATAGAGGAAGATGCCCCAAAGCAGCAGCAGCTGCCAAAGACTATGAGCAAAAGAGGTGACAGTATGCTGGAAGGCCATAGACTTGGGGGATGCACAGTGCAGACTGGAGCTGGACTCCCTGCCAGCACCAGTATGCAACCCTTCAGCTCCTGTCAGCCTGTCCCGGTCGAGTTGCCGCACCAGCTTGGGGCGTGCCGGTGCACCACTTCCACCAGCAAGCAGCACACGAACTGTTGCACTGACATGGATGCTGGAGTGATGGCGATAGATGGGAAGACGAGCAGCAAGACCTGCCCTCCAGAGAAATCCCCTGAGCTGGGGCCCAAGCTGCAGCTGGCACGCAACACAGCCAAGAGAAGGCGCTACACTGAGGTCAGCCAATAGATGCTTGCTTGCTGTTACTTTGTTGTGCATTTTGGCCACTGATCAATGGTTCTGACTGGTGAAAAATGGCAGTGCTGGGCTCTTGGGCTAGCCGGCCAGCTGGGTGTGACCGCAACTGTAACAGTGTGAGTTTATTGCACAGATTAGTCAGACTTTGCATGATTTATTATTATTTGTCCGGGGAAAAGTGGTTTTAGTTTTACATAGTTTTAGCCACTAGCATCCATACATGTGCACAACACCCGTGTCAGGGTTCTGTATCATGTAACACCAAATATCAGGTCCTTTGAAATTGAATGTGAGCATTCTCTCTTCTTTAATTTTGTTTAGTATTATTATGTTTTTGATTTGGCAGGTTGTGTGGTCTCTAAAAGCTTGATGTTATTTTACAGACATGTTTGAAATTGTTCAAAATCAGATAGTACGACTGAGACAGGGAAAACAATGGCATAAAACCGTTCCATATGTTTCAGGATGAGGTGAGGAGAAAGGGCGTGAAGTGGAGCGCAAAGGGCAGGGTCAGCGTCAGTGATGCCAAGCCCAGCCAGCAGCAACACAGCAGCTTGTGTGACAGTAACACAACTGGGCGTTGGCCACGTGACACAGTGGAACCACTGCAGACAGCCCAGTCATTCCCAAGGCCAGGCTGCTCAAAAGCAAAAAAAGCAAGGGATGCAGAGTCAAACAGTCATTCTATGCCAGATACCAACATCCCTGCTGCTGCATCAGGACCTGGCCTGGCTTGTAGATCCTCTCCCACATGTCTGGTGTCAGACACGTGTCTCCCCTCACCTGTAAAACCCAAGAGCAACGACAAGATACCTTCAGCTGGCACAGTGAGTGATGTGATTGTGCCAGAGACACTGGGCATGGATCTGACTGGTAGAAGGGGGGAGGAGGAGGGACATCATGAAGAATCAGTTCATTCTGCATTACCCTGTTCAACATCTGCCATTGGTGACTCAAACTGCAAAGTGCAAGGCCAGGTGCAAGCTGACCCTGGTACCGATACAGTGCATTCAGCTAGTCATGGGGACTTTGCCCACTCTACCAGCCACAGTACTGGTGCATCACCACAGCAGCTATGTGGGGAAACTAGAGAAGGAATATATGAGTTGCAAAACAAAAAGACAACTAGGTACAAAAGTCTACAACTGTCTGACGGTGCACAGAAAAAGCTAGCTGCGTGGCAAACGGACAGCATTGTGTTTGGCAAAACAAGACCCAGCTGTGCTGACCACTGGGTGCAACAGGAAGTTGGAACAGGCTCTACATGCATTGTGGGTGAGGAAGTGGCAGCTTGTGACCGTCAGTCTCCAGTCTTCACCAAGCACCGCTGTGATACCATGTTTAATGACCAGTCAGCAGCTTTGTTTGATGAAGAAGAGAGTGAGCTGGACCCAGCTCCTAGACCCGTCGGTTGTTTGGCAACACCTGCTTCAGACTCTGGCAGAGCCCCACCACTCACAACTACTGCCTCATCTGCCACTCCACTGTTTGTATGGATGGCTGAGACTGGCAACTCTTCACCCCCTTCAGTGCTGAAGACAGAACTTCAGCAGCCTCTTCATGTGTCAGCACAAGCTGGAAGTCCAGGAGCCCAGTCAAGCCAACAGTCACAGGCTCTCCTTGCTCCAACATACCTCATCACTAACTCTCAGTCTGCAGCCCTTGCTATCAATGGTTCATCCACAAACTGGATGGGAACAAGTCATCTTGGGAGCACTGGCCCATTGGGCATCATAATGAGTGATGCTGATCTTACTGAAATGGACCCTGCAGGTGTATCTCATACAGACAAAGAAGAATGTGTGGTAAGTAAAGGTACTGAAAAGCCATATCATTACTTCCCTATTTTAGAGAACAGTGCACTGGGTCTCTGGCATATTGATTCCCCATGGAAAATGGAAATGTGTTTGCTGTAATGTGTATAATTAATATGTACCCAGGGTTCTAATTGTTGGACCTTTCTGACACCTGAACAGAATGTGAGCACTTATAATTAACCGTGAGGCCAGCCAGCTGTGTGGAGTGAAAAAACATTCATGTTTCTCAAGCCCTATAGTAGAACTATGATAAATGTCAAACTACATGGAAAGTCTCTGGTACTGCATGAAATCACTGTTACTAGTCAGCTGAGTTCACGGAAACAGCAAAATGTATTGGTGCATGTGCCTGCTGCATGTACTTAGCTGCAGGACAAGTTGTTTGCAGTTCATCTGTTGACAGAAGTGTGTCAAAGCATGGGCCAACACAGCAAGTGTTGGTTGCCATGGTCACGCAATTCATCTGCTGACAGAAGTGTGTCAAAGCTTTGGGCCAACACAGCAAGTGCCTGGTTGCCACGGCCATGCAGTTCATCTGTTGACAGAAGTGTGTCAAGGCATTATGCCAACCCAGCAAGTGCCTGGTTGCCATGGTCACACAGTTCATCTGTTGACAGAAGTGTGTCAAGGAATTGGGCCAACACAACAAGCGCCTGGTTGCCATGGTCACACAGTTCAATTCAAATTCAAAATACTTTATTGTCCGTTGCAGTCATAACAATTAAACAGAATTTTTTTCTTTGCTCACACCAGCTCTGCCGCGTTCATCCGCTGACAGAAGTGTGTCAAAGCTTTTGGCCAAAACAGCAAGGGTTTGTTGCCATGATCATGCAGTTCATCTCTCAATTTACCAGAGCTTTTGCCAAGCCAGACTTTCTCAGTTATTCACCATACTGATGCTTTGCATCATCCTTTGACATCATCCGAGTATCATCAGCAAATTGTGCAATTTTATGTTCTTCATCATTATTAGTAATCCCTTTAATTACTATTTTTCCGTGATCATAATTGTTAATACTAAGAATTTCCACACGTAACAAAAACAGATAGGTGAATAAACAATAAAGACTATTTTGTATTCTGAAATCTGATCACCTTTATGTCATCTTTTTTCATTAAAAACAACAAAAACAGGATCAAATATGCTGATTTAATTTGTAGTAAAATGTATAGATCCACTGACATATAACTGGACCAGATTCCTTTATTTAATTTTATACAATTTCTAATAACATTTTCCAACTTCATTGCTGAATTCTTTTCAATCAGATAGTTTGCTTCCTTGCTCTGTTTTTCTTCTTTTTTTCTTCTTCTAAACTTCTGAAGTATTTTGACACTTTTTCACCTTCCAATATCCATCTGGTTCTGGAACATAGCAGTAGACCTATTTTCTTGCTTCTAATTTCAGTCGGTTTAAACTGTAAATCTTCTGAAAGATTTTTATTTTTTTAAATGTTGAAATATGCTACGCAGTTTCTTTAAAAAAGAAAAGAAAAAAGTTTGATCCAATTATTTTTTGTGTTCTTGGATTTTGCACTTTTTCCTTGTGGCATAAGCAATTGTTTTTGATCTAATCTTCATTAGTAAGACGTGTAGGTCCAAGGGGAAGAATCCAGTAGGTACATTTTAGCCAGCACAGCAGCACAGGCCCCATAAAGTCACATAGCAGTACATGATTTGGCCTGTGTCAATGCAAGGAATAAGGCTGTGTGCCTTATGCACACACAGAATGAAATCTTTCATTCTCACACATACCATAACACTTTTTTAACAGCATAGTACACAAGCATGTAAGACCCTCAACACCAGTAAATTCTATGTTGTACAAACTGGACCTGCTTCTATTCAAGGTCCGCAATACAATGTAGCACTACAGCAACTGCAGTAAATACAGAGGCAGGAACTTTATTAATTTTTCTTGCATGCAGGGCAGGTGCATGTGCATGCAGGTACGCATACAGTCTGCGGGTCTACACAGGTGAAAATCCACTTAGGGGTATATTTCAATGTTTATGTAGGCGTATGTACTATGAACACCACTTGCTGCTTATGGATGTACAACACTGCTTCCCGTTTTTGTTCTGTTTTGATGTCAGAAATCAGCGGATGGAGAGCACATTAAAGCAGCAATCCTTGATGGCTGTGGAGATGATAACTACCAGGACGTGACACTAGATCCCAGCTTCCAGCGGGCCCATGAGATGTGTGGCCAGGATATCACAGTGATTTCACAAAACGACACTGAAGTCAACCTCACCAGCCAGCAGATACAGACACCACATGCACACACACTTCAAATCAGCAGAATGGCAGCTTTAGATGACAGCTTTGACAGGTCAGTTTTTTTTTGTTTTGTTTTTTTCCACAGAGCAATTCTTTTTAATCAATTTGACATCTTCCAACTTGCCAGTCTCTTCTTCAATATTCAGGGGGGGGGGGGGGGGGGGGGGGGGGTCACAAGTGAAGTGACATGGGGACAGTTTTGGACTGTAGGGTGTGTTGGTGAGAAGACAGGCATAATTATGTAGCAGTAAGTGTAGATTTCCCTTGCAGGATGTCTATAGCGACTGGGCTTTAGATTTAGAGCTGAATCTATCAGAAGAACCTCTGGCCTCTGCCGATTTTCACCCACCCACTTGATTTGGATCCAACTAAAGGATAACTGCATTTTATCTTCCTTGATAACATTGGACAATCCTTTTAAACCACAAGGTTCAAGCATTTTGTGTCATTCCCTCAAACACGAAACTCGGTTTCCTCAGCTCCTCCACCTGAAAATGTAGCGTCTATTTTGCAAACTTCTGCAGGTGAAGGTCATCATTTATACCCTTGGTAACAAAGTTGGAGGTGGTATACTGGAATCACCATGTCTGTCACATGGTTGGAGGTGGTATACTGGAATCACCATGTCTGTCCAGGCTTTGTGATGAAGTAATACATCCAGTCATTTCCCAACACACACAAAAGATGCACACAAGCAGGCATGTGTGCAACACACACCAATACAAGTAATCAAACAAATGTGATGTAAGGACTGGGTCCAGGTCACAGGATTTAAGCGTCACCTCTTGGTGAAACTGTATTGGTTTCAATAGCTCAAAGAATTGAATATAAAGTCTCTTCCTTGTGCTATGATGTAGTCTCAGAAAAACTGCCTCGCCCTTCTTGCCCGACCTGCTTCACCTGTACATCCCATCCCATTCATTGCGTTCCTCTGCTGACACCTGCACTTTCTGTTTCTGGATTCCAGAATGAAAAAATTTCCAAGGACAGGATATTCTTTGTGTTACTGTTAGCTATGTGTTACTGTTAGCTACCAATCATTACCCCCCTCCCCTCTGTTAATCTGCTTGTACTGGTGTGTGCATGCTGCACGCACGCCTGTTTGTGGGCATCTTTTGTGTGTGTTATAAATTAACAGATGTATTACTTTAAATGCTTTTGTTTTTATGTTGTAGCATATCATTCTTGCTTTTTTACATGGCTTTGGCTATATCTTTGATATGTAAGGCACTTAGTAATTTTCATTATTATTAAATGTCTTGTTTCTGTGCAGTTGACAGCACATTAAAATCCAGTTACTAAGTAAGAGATTTCATTTGCTATGTCACATTTTATTATGTCACTGAAGCAAGTCACTTTATTACGTCACGGAAGCAAGGCATTTCGTTATGTTGCAGGGTGCCTCTGAAGTAAGTCATTTCGCTGTGTCACAGGGTGCTTAGGGGCACGTCATTTCATTATGTCACAGAAGCAAGTCATTTCATTATATCCCAGGGTCCTTAGAGGCAAGTCATTTTGTTATGTCACGTGTTGCTTAAAGGAAGTCGTTTCATTATGTCACTGAAGCAAGTCAGGTCACTTCATTATGTCATCGAAGCAAGTCACTTCGTTATGTCACTGAAGCAAGTCATTTCATTATGTTACTGAAGTTAATCCATTGTATCACAGGGTGCCACAAGTCACTTTGTTATGTCACACTCAAAGAAGTAAGGTCATTTTGTTGTGTTGCAGGGTGCCTCACAAAAATGGACCAGACAATTATGCCTTTGTTGAAGTTGTGAGGAAACGAAGAGAGCGCAGACAGTTAAAAGGCTTCAGTTGTCAGGAGTGCAAACAGGTACATTTTACTGTTTACTTTAGTGTGTGATAGTAAAGCCTAGCTGTCAGGAGTGCAAACAGGTAAGTTTTACTCTCAGTTTACTTCAGTGTGTAACAGTAAAGCCTGGTGGTAAGGTGCTAATTGACATTGATTTTCACCTTTCTGGGGTTACTAAGTGTACCTCCAGTCACCTATTTGGCTAATTCAGTTTACCTCCAGCCAACTGTTTAGGTTACTTACCTCTGCAGCTGCAAGCTATAAATCACACGTTAACTATATAAAAAGATGCAAACCTTTGTGATTTAATGCTTCAGTGGAGGAAAGCATATGATATAGTGTGTGAATTACAGTGCTTTTTCCATTCAGTTCTTTTGTGTTACAGTACTATAGTGCTGTAGGACGGTCAGAGTCTGAGGTAGAGGAGAGAATGGCACAGTGCTCAAGACACCGGGCGAGACAGGCACCACCCAGCACCCCAGAACATTTCTGGTCTGTTGGCTTCCCAGACAGCCAGCAGTGTGAACAGGCAAGTACTTAGGACACTCTTCTCCTTCCCTATACTCATGTAGTGGAGCAGATTTGGCTTGAAGAATGTGTGTACATGAATGCACAGTGATGTCAAGTGATTAACAATATCACACTTGGTGCATCAGAAAATGATTTGCCGAAACTAAACAGGGAGGTTTTGAGTTGGGCACACTGCAAAATGATTTCCTTTGTCTAAACTGCGATTTAGGCCTTTTGTGTTCTCCCAGCTTTGCTGTACAGGGAAGAAATAGCTAATAACAGTAATATACACCATTTCTCATTTCAATATCAGACAGCAGGTTCTGAACAAGCTGGAAAAGGACCAAGTACAGAGACAGATTGATGTTGCACACTGAACACGCCGGAAAAGAACCAAGTACAGAGACAGAGTGATGTTCCACACTGGACAATTGCCATAGTCTGCCCACAGCTGTGGAGACCTCTTCTACTTCTGAGAGACTGCTCTGCCTTGTTTCCACAAATTCTGTGTGGTTTCAGAAAGAGACACACTGGTGGTGGTAATCTTGTCCATTTTAAAACATTTGTCAATAAATGGCATGTCTTGAATATTTTCTTTGATGTTGAACAAGCTTATACGGTCTTGGCAGACCTCTGGAATCTTGGCTTGAGTGGTCACTTCTTTCCATTCCAAGTTTCTTGTCTGATCATTCTTTGAGGGTTAGAGTGGGCTCCGCTTTATCAGCAATGTGTGAATGTGAGATGAATGTTCCACAAGGTAGTATGCTGTCTCCTGCCTTATTTAGCACTCAGAATTAACTACCTCATAACAGCTGTATTGAAGGGAACCAGTTGCTCCTCGTTTCTTGATGATTTTGCCATGTCTGTAACCTTCTTCTTCTTTTTTTAGTCAATGGCAACATTGAAGGAACTCCTTGAAAGTTTAACATTTGTGTAGATATGTTTTGTGTTATATTTGTGTGTGGATCGATTTGGTAGTTTTGATTCAATAAAGGGTTTAAATATGAGGAGATTTTAAATAATTGTACATTTACTATGTGACCCATAGCAGTTGACAGGACATTAAAAATCCAGTCACTAACTTATGCACTCTTCTGCTTTCACCATATAACCATCCTGGTTGACTGGGCATAAACAATCTACTTACTTACTCCCCCCCCCTGTTACTGACACTTCAACCTCTGCTTTTTTCCTTTCCCCCCCCCCTTCCTGCACACTGACCCCTCTCTCCTACTCCCCTTCCCCTACAGCCTCTGCCCCCTTTTCCTCCTGCCCCCCCCCCCCCCCCATTCCTCCTCTCTCCTACCCCCCTGCACCCTCTGCCCCCTTTCCCTCTCCTACCTCCCCCCCCCCCCCTTCAGCACCCTTTCTCCACTCTCCTGCACCCTCTCCCCCCCCCCCCCCCCCTCTTCAGCACCCTTTCCCCACTCTCCTGCACCCTCTGCTCCCTTTCCCTCTCTTCTACCTCCCCCTCCTTCCCACACCCTCTCCTACCCTCCTCCACCCTTTCCCTCCTCTTTCCTACCCCCTTTCTCCTGCACCATTTTCCTTTTTCCTGCCCCCACTCCACCCTTTCCCTCCTCTCTCCTACCCCTTTCCCCCCATACCATTTTCCTCTCTTCTACCCCCCTCCCCCCCTTCCTCCTCTCCTACAACCCCCCCCCCTTTCCTCCTCCTCTCTCCAGCACCCTTTCTCCTGTTAAACAGAGTGGAAAGGGCAATGTGGTTGTGCGTTAACATTACATTATCTGTAAGTGAAACTGTCAACTGTTTAACTAGTCTCTACAAATCCGTGCCATTAATGTCACTAGGTCTATCATCATGTATTTAAAGATGTAGGCTTTGGTCAGCACAGGATGGACAGATGCTTATGAAAGGTGTGACTGAATGTACCCAGTTTTGCCCAAATACGGCCACATCTGGGATGTAGATACTGTACTTAACCTTTTGGAATGTCACGCTAACAACAAGAACACAGAATAGAAAAAAACTTTCTTGTGTTAGACAAAGTTGTCTTTAGACAGGATAACAGAAACAATAGTTACATCACAGCAATCAGTAATGATACAATTTCTCACATATTTTGTTGGTTTGCAATGATTCTGTCTTGATTGCAGATACATACATTCTGTTGGTTTGCAATGCAGACAGTTTGTTGGTTTGCAATGATTCTGTCTTGATTGCAGACACACACATTTTGTTGGTTTGCAATGCAGACACAGTTTGTTGGTTTGCAATGATTCTGTTTGCAATGCAGACACAGTTTGTTGGTTTGCAATGATTCTGTTTTGATTGCACACATTTTGTTGGTTTGCAATGATTCTGTCTTGATTGCAGACACACACATTTTTGTTGGTTTGCAATGATTCTGTCTTGATTGCAGACACACACATTTTTGTTGGTTTGCAATGGTTCTGTCTTGATTGCAGACACACACATTTTTGTTGGTTTGCAATGGTTCTGTCTTGATTGCAGATTCATCCCACCCCAGCTCCCATCCTGTGTGATGTGATTTGCCCTTAAAAAAAAAAAAAAAAAAAGAGAATAAAAGATTACCATATGTAATTTTTAAAAGGGTGAAAATACCCTTTTAAATAATAAATTGCAAGACATGGGTGAGTCTTGAAAAATGGGGAGCCCTGTATTCCAAATGATCTAACAAATGTGTCCATGCCCTTAGGCCTTACCCCTCCTGTTTACCTCCAGATCACACTCCTGCAGTGGAGAAACTTACCAGACCCCACTTCAAAATACTGCAATCATAATATTTTTTTAAGAGCCACAGTGTCTTAGTGAGCTACATTGTAGTGTGATCCTGTCACTTGCATCCAGATGCCAGTATGGTTACTGAGATATCAAACTGATTGGTCAGACAAGGACACGATGTCCCAGTGTGTCAAGATGCCCCAGTGGTCGCTGGGGAAACGTTGCACGCCGGGTAGCCTTTCCAAACCCACAAGTTCAAAGTAGACGGGTTTCAGCTTGGCTGACGATGCACACTGTCGCAGGAAGAGACGATCAAAGCGCATCCTGGTTCTCCACTTGCCTTCATGACCCAGATTGTCATTACGAAACGTGTCCCATGTGTAGCGAGCTTCCTTTCGACTGCCCGTTGCCTCCCACACATCCACAATGCCTGCAGGCAGCCCACCTATGGCCTCCATCTGTAAACAGCATTCACAGGACCCCATTAAGCATGCATGCTACCCAAAATTGCTACACCTTCTCACGGTGAATATTACTGTCTTTGTTATCCACCTGTGATGGAAACAAGTCTTGATTTGATGTGGGCAGAACAACAGTGAAACCAAATGTCAACTGGACTGGTCTGATTGAAGAGAAAGCGACTAAAATAGTTCTATTTTAACTGTCCAGAGTTTAGTCTTTGCCTTTAAGGTGGACAGAAGATATCCATATGTATTGTGTAGCCCCACTCCCCCATATTCATTGGATACTTGCCCCCCCCCCCCCCCCCCCCATCTTCCAATTTGTATTGTGTAACCCCCTCCCATTTTATTGTGTAGACCCCCTCCCCCCTCCGAAGTCAATTGAATACAAAGAGGGGGAGCTATGTGATGAGGGGGGGGGGGGGGATACACAATACAAGGAGGGGGGCTATGTAATACAAAGGAAGGGGCAGCTATGGGAGGGGGGACCCTATACTTGAACAGTCTCCTTTCAAAGTTAGATCGCCAAACACACATCTTTCAAATCTCACATCAAGCTATCCTACTGACTGCATGTAAGAGTGCATGCATATCAGCAAAGTTTGTTTTGACTGCAGGGGCTACATAATGCAATTAGGGGGTGGGGTGGGGGTATACAAATGTGTGGCTACATAATGCAAATGGGGAGGTTACAGAATACAAAGGTGAGAGGCAGAGCTATGGAATATTAATGGGGGTGGAGATTACACAAGATTGGGGGGGGGGGGGGGGGGTTACATATTACAAATGGTAAAACACAGAGCATACCTGAATGCGAAATGGGGCATGCAATAAAAGGCTAAAACTGGAACAACCAAGTCGAAAAACGGCACTGCTGTGTATCATGACCAGCGGGAGTAAAAGGTATGTAGATGTGATCAGCTGTTTAGCACACCAAGATGGATATGAGAACGAAAACTCCAAATAATCAAGGCAGAACTGTAAAATTTATTTGCCCCAATTTGGTATACTGTTGTATATGAAGAGTCTGGGTGTCAACCTGTACTTCTCTTTGTTGACTGTACATCTAAGGCAAACTGGAAAACCAATGCTGGACAGTGCAAGTGATGCCCTTCATCATACGTGCATCATGCCTTTCCCTTCAGTATATCCTGATCACAACTAAATGAGGACATTTTGGTCACAAGCATTAACTCATACCTCTTTGTCCCGTATGTTGAGATCACCACCAAAGACAACTGTGCGGTCAGGAGGAGAGTCGGTCATATGCTTCAATGCTTTCTGGAGCTGTCGCTTGCGTTCTGCTGCATGAGGCTTGGTGCTTTCCAGGTGGGATGTCATCAGCATCATTGGAACACCCTTCACTGTGCTCTGAACATGCATGTCAGTGTGTGTCAATGAACAAGTCATCAGCATTGTTGGAATACCCTTCATTGTGCTCTGAACATGTATGTCAGTGTGTGACAATGAATACATCATCAGCATCATTGGAACACCTTTCACTGTGCTCTGAACATGCATGTCAATGTGTGACAACGAATATGTCATCAGCATCATTGGAACACCTTTCACTGAGCTCTGAACATGCATGTCAATGTGTGACACTAATCATTTGATCACCTTTTAATATTTGTGAGTATTCTTTAAACTGCTGGTGCTTTAAGTGCTTGAGAAAATTATTCAGCTGAGCAGTGTGGGTACAGCTGCAGAAGCAGTGGGGCTAGTGCTAGGCACACTTACACTGACAAGCATGAGGTTGCGGCCCATCTGACTGGAGCAGAAAGGCACAATGGTGCAGTCATCCAGCAGACAGTGTTGTTTGTGCAGCAAGATGGCGGTGTAGTAGCCGTCCTTACTCCCTGTGCCACCACAGACAAAGGTGTAGTCTCTGAGAGCCTCGCGTAGCACCGCCTCATTGCCTGGCACCACCTCCTGCAGCAACACCACTTCCACCTTTTCTCTGCAACATTCATACACACAGACTGCAAACCATGTCATGTCTGTCCTGGCAGACAGGCCATCATACCATGACAGACCATACCATGACAGACAGTGCTATGACTGACACTGACAACTATATCATGACAGACGGGCTGTGCCATGACTGACACTGACAACTAGACCATGACCAACAGGCATGATAGACCATGATGGACAAGCCATGACAAACCCGGTCATGACAGACCATCCCATGACATCCAGACAATTCATGCATGACAGGCTGTTCCATGACAGATAGGCTGTAAGAGGCAGGCCAGGCCATGACAGACTATGCCATGAAAGACCAGTCATGCTGTGTCAGACAGGCTATGGTCTGTCTGATGGCATGGTCTATCTGTCAGTGGCCTGTCTTTGAAATGACTTGTCTATCATAGTATGGTCTGTGCATGATTGCATGGTCTCTTGATGGCATAGTCTGTCAATGACATGGCATGGTCTCTATGTCATGGTCTGTCATGGCATGGTCCATCTCTCATGACACAGCATAGTCTATTTCAGTGTATGGCATGGCCTGGTCTGTCTGTTATCACATGGTCTGTATCAGTGCATGGTCTGTCCATAGGGTAGCAGTGTATATAAGTGTACCATTACTATTATTATGGCATGCATGCCATAACAATGAGACTGGTCATGTGATGCCATGCTATACCAAACAGGCCAGGCCATGGCATACAAGCCATGCACAATGTCCACAAACTGTTCATCAACACTTCACATACTAAACAAGCATGTGCAAATCAAATTCTGTAGTGTAAGTTTAGAACAGGCAAACTAGCTTCCCAACAGACAATTTCCAGAAATAACAGGCAAAGATAATTTGACAGTGTTTTCTTACTCCGGGAGAGTGAAGTCCCCTGAATGGAGGTGGCAGTGGAGAAGAGCCGATCTGCGACACTTGGAGATCTTCAGGCATCAACCTGTTATAATTTATACTAGACTACCAGCTGGGGGGAACCTACTATCCGATCTGTACATTCCCCGCGAGCAGTGAGTGTTTGATTGGCATTTCTGATGCCTTTTCTGCCTTTTGTTTACAGGTATCCGTCATCTTCCCCACATGCTCACTGTACCCCCAACAAAAGCGTGCCTACTCTGCGCTACACCCGCAGGCATGGACCTATATCTATACAGGTCCATGCCCGAAAGCTCTTACTGAGTGCAGTCCCCTGGATTTCTGAAGTGGCCAGTCACCTCACATCATCTCTTATTGCATATTATTATTACCTGTCATGTCTGTGAAGGGCCCATTGATTTTGTTCAAATTCTTTAGATCTCATCTACAAAATCAGGTAAACCATTTACTTGCATTAATGAATATTGCCAATGCAAAACGTAAAAAGTTTCCACTCCATTCACCACATGACATTTAGTCCTGCTTGGACATAGTGTTGTGCTGTCAAAACATAAGTTTGCAGTCAATGCACCACATGACATTTAGTTCTGCTTGGACATAGTGTTGTGCTGTTGAGACATCAGTTTGCAGTCAATGCACCACATGACATTTAGTCCTGCTTGGACATACTGTTGTGCTGTCGTGACATCATGGTTTGCAGTCAATGCTATTCATATCAAAAAGTGTACACGCAGTCTGTTTTTAAGGTACACATTCAAAGTGAAGGATAAATTACAACATGGATTAAAGCTACAGTTTAGCATACAATAAATCCCTTCAACAGTTTGATTCTTTCTGGTGAGGACCAGAAAAAAGGAAATGGCACTGTTTTTTGGTTTGATTTTGTGTCATTTTCACCACTGACTGAAAGCTGTCTTCAGGACCTATCAGCCCCTTTGCTCCTGTTGTTGACCTTTCTGTGGCCTGCTTCATCAGCCTCAGACCAAGCAGTTACCTATATTCATTAACCTTGGTAGAATATTACTGCTGGAGCCCATCACAAACTTTCCAAAGTAGGTCAAAGTTTATTGCACTTAATTCAAATTGTCAAAACATCCACTCACTTCAAAATGGTGTCCACGACAGCTTTTGCCCGTTGCTTGAGATGCGTGGAATCAAGGCCATCAATATTCCATGATAAGACACGGATACGGTGTGGCTGTAGATCTGCTGTCATCAGTCCATTCTTCTCCCCTCTTGATCAAACCATACATCAAAACAACCATCTCAAGTACAAAGTTGCTTGCATCTGCATGTGCTTCAGTGTTATAAATGGCTCTGGTCACCTCTAAACTGCTGTATCTACACTCCATCTCATGCATCTCACTCTCCTTCCAAAATCTGCATGCTCAAAATCCAACAATACAAAGTCAAGCCTTGTGGTTTTTGCACCTTCCCTTACCTTAGACCCCACATCTGGAATTCAAACAAGACGTTAGCCTTAGGCACAGTCACCTCTAACATTTTCAAAAAGGTATGCATCTGAGTGAGTGAACAACTCAAGTACTTCTTTATTTCATTTAAAGGAAAATGTGGGTATCACCTAAATAACAAATAAACAAAATACACAGATACAGAAGATTCACAGTTTAAGAGTATGCAACAACAGACTGGCAAGATACCAGAAGTATTAAATAAACTATATCTAATGGTTTCATGTGAGCAAGCATGCCTGTGCAGATCAGTGTATGTGTGTAAGCACTTAAGGCCAGTACGGCTTAGGTGCTCCAAGTACCCATTATTATCTGGTTTGCACTCATTACACTGACTGGATTTTTTTCTACTTCAATTAGTGTTTTGGGTAATTAATATAAGCAAGATTGTTTGTGTTGTACATGTATACATACATAGAAGAAGAAAAAAATTGGTAATATATATATCCTGTAAATGAGTACATTATAAATTTACATTATTATATTATTATTTAAACAGTACTTTACAATGCAGAGTGTCACAAATTAGGTTCCAGTGCCAAGACTTTATAAATACCCAATCTGTAAGACACAACATTTTTAATGTTTACTAGGAACATACTTTTCAGAATCAAGTCTACCTCTGAAACATAAATTCAGAGCTTGCGTTGGCCAAACTGGTAAGCAAGTTTTATAAGCTCTAGTTTTAAGTTATTGCCCTAGGGCAAACAAACACATTTTTCTGTGCCACAGATTTAAATTAAAAGAAATCACAGTTCCTCAGGGCAATAATTACCCCCACTCAAAACCCAACTTTCCCAGCAATTCAACTTAAGCAATGCTTTGATGCTTGGAATGCCTTCAAACCCAGAGAGGCCTATCAGGAGGGTGTCATCTATGAAAACTAGAAATGAAACCCCACATGCACAGGGCAGCCATGACTGGTTTCAGGAGCTGGGTAAAGAGCCCAGGACAGCACGCTAGTCCATCAGGGAAGGCTGTAAACTGGAATAGCTGACCCCACCTCTTTACAAGCCACAGTCACTGCCTCCTGTAATAGCTCTTCTGTCTCTCCATCATTGCCTTACACTGATCCTGAGAGAACATCATCTTATTCTTCAGGTGCAGAGATGAGGGACTATCAGAGAATTCAGTATCAACCCTTCCTACCATATTTAAAATTTCCTTGTCCTGCGTAATCCCACTGAGGTAAGCAATGTCTGATCTGACTTGCCTTGAACTGACAAGAATGATTTATTTTTATTTTTATAAACAGTGTGTAATACCCTTAGAGCTCTAGGGGTATCACACATTGTTTACAAACCCTCTTACCCCCCTTCATCTTGTATGGGGGCCCTAAGCATTGTCTCTGCACTGTCAGTCATTATTGTTCATGATGCTGTCACTGGCTCAAATACTGCTTTGCTCCCCTTCCCTTATCCAACAGAAGCTGCCCCAAAAGCCTGTTCTTAATTGGGCGAATGTTTGTTCGCAAATCTAGTTGAGAGTATTCGGCAAACCTAGCTGGTTCTTAATTGGGCGGACTTTTGCTTCATTAACTACGACAAAGCTATATTTGGGGTCCAAAAAGCTTCGCTCAGCATGCTCTGGGAACATTTGCCCTAGTCGACAAACATTGCCTCTGACTGGCTGAGAGCAGAGCTCTCCTGTGGATGACGAAGAAATAAAAATGAAAATAGATGACGGTGTCGCTAGGTTCTTCACTCACTTTGGAGGGATTTTTTTAATTTGTCCACTTGTGGGAGGCACAGCCTTGTCTTGGGGACCCAGAATGAGATAGTAGTTAGTTGAATTACCCTGTGAGGGATGATTAAAGTATACTGACTTGACTTTAGCCTACATTTTCGATCATGCTGTCTGCTGTGCATCTGCCGCAAGTTCAAGTCATAGCTTGCATCTCATTACAAGCCAGTTGAGAATGAAGTAAAGTTCACTGAACTGTCCAAACATGTTCAGCAAACTAAAAGTTCAATTAAGAAACGAATCATAGTTCGTCGAACTGTCTGAATTTTGTCTGAACACTGTATGTATTTTGTTAGTCTTCTCTATGATAGTCTATCTGACAATTTGGTAGGTAATGTTTGGCTACAAGTACAACAGGTCAGATCGCCATGAGAGAAAAATCCAGAAGAATACAGTCTTGCCATGACCATCTTAACAGGTGAAAATCACAACTTAAACACATAAAACTGATTTTTGGTTCTCAAAACCAGATGATTACCAAATTACAATCCCACTTTTGAATGCTGAAAAAGTTCAGCCATGAAGGAGATGCATGCAGACAAAAAGTGTGCAATGCACATGCGTCACTATCTATCACTGGTGTTGTAGCAGCATGTCAAGGTTAATTTACTTGTTTTGTTAAAATGAAGACAAATTACATCTATCATTGTATCAATTAGCTTATGAGTCCAAAACAAAATTAAACTTACTGGGGTTGACTTTGTAGACTTGCTGCACTAGGTATGTTGCCAGCAGACAATTCCCCTGCAGTTGCTGCAGTGGAAGCAGACACTTCCCCTGTTGTCACACTCCCAGCTCCAGCACTTTGTTCGAAGAAGGCATTCAGTGCTTTCTGCACATAACATTGTCCAAACTAAGCCCATTACAGTCACGACATCTGTTAAAGGTCATTCAGTCATTACAGTGCAAAGAAGGCATTCAGCACTTTCTGCACATGGCATTGTCCAAACTAAGCCACAAATCCCCATTACATTGATGACTGCTGAACAGGAGGGCAGATTAAAGGTCATTCAGCCATTGCAGGGCAAAGACGGCATTCAGCACTTTCTACACATGGCATTGTCCAAACTAAGCCACAAATCCCCATTACATTTATGACTGCTGTTAAAGGTCATTCAGGCATTGCAGTGCAAAGAAGGCATTCAGCACTTTCTGCACATAACATTGTCCAAACTAAGCCGCAATGCCCCATTACATTCATGACTGCTGTTATTGTTAAAGGTCATTCAGCCATTGCAGTGCAAAGAAGGCATTCAGCACTTTCTGCACATGGCATTGTCCAAACTAAGCCACAAATCCCCATGACATTTATGACTGCTGTTAAAGGTCATTCAGCCATTGCAGTGCAAAGAAGGCATTCAGCACTTTCTGCACATGACATTGTCCAACACATTCATGACCGCTGTTAAAGGCCTTTCAGCCACTGTGGTTTAAACGAGGAGCCAGATAAATGAAGTTCACAGAAAGATAAGAGTTTTTGTGTAAGAATTGTTCCCTGACAGACTGAAGCCTAAAGTATACCCAGACCCTATCGCCCAGCATGTTTCCATCACATATTTAACTGCTTACTTGCTAACGGTTGCCTTGAAACTGACCAGCATGTGCAACTCAGACAGCACACCAACTGGAGCAGCAGTCTCCCCTTGTCAGCGGTGGAAGATGCAGCATTTATTCCTATTGTCACATTTTGTTGGTCAAATGCTGACTGATCACCACACCATGTTTATTGACCCCAAACACTGGCTGATCAACTCCAATGGCAGTTATTTCATCTATCATGTTTTTCAGTGACTCAAATGCCGACTTTGGTCATCACGCCATGTTTGTCAACTCTAACACCAATTTTCATCAGCTCTACCAGCAGTTTGGATATATATATCACTTCTATTTTTTCCTTAGTGTATAAAATGCGCTAAAATATGGACCTCAAAACTAGATCTGCATTTGATATTGGTAATCCCACCATGATGTATAATAAACCAATGACAAAAAAAGTTTTATCTCCATCGTGATTTCAGTGTGTGAAAAGACTAACCTCCTCCCCCGTTTCATCACCAGTCATAGTCATACATACAATATCTGTATGGGCTGCCAGAAGCTAAATTCAGTAGATGTGTGCTACATTCAGTAGATGTCAGTCAGCAGGTGCTATATTCAGTACATGTCACAATCAGCAGCATCTCTTTGCATGTTACCAGACACACATCTCTCTGCACATTAGCAGACACACTTCTGTCTGCGTGTTACCAGACACACATCTCTCTGTCTACATGCTACCAGACACACATCTCTCTGCACATTACCAGACACACATCTGATCTCTCTGCATGTTACCAGACATACAGCTCTCTGCATGTTACCAGATAAATTTGATCTCTCTGCATGTTGCCAAACCTGCATACCAGACACACATCTCTCTGCATGTTGCCAAACCTGCATACCAGACACACATCTCTCTGCATGTTACCTGACACACATCTTTCTGCATGTTACCAGACAAATCTGGTCTCTCTGCATGTTGCCAAACATGCATCTCTCTGCAGGTTACCAGACACACATCTCTCTGCATGTTACCTGACACACATCTCTCTGCATGTTACCAGATACATTTGATCTCTCTGCACGTTACCAAACATACACCTCTCTGTAGGTTACCGGACACACATCTCTCTGCATGTTACCTGACACACATCTCTCTGCATGTTACCAGATAAATTTGATCTCTCTGCATGTTGCCAAACCTGCATACCAGACACACATCTCTCTGCATGTTGCCAAACCTGCATACCAGACACACATCTCTCTGCATGTTACCTGACACACATCTTTCTGCATGTTACCAGACAAATCTGGTCTCTCTGCATGTTGCCAAACATGCATCTCTCTGCAGGTTACCAGACACACATCTCTCTGCATGTTACCTGACACACATCTCTCTGCATGTTACCAGATACATTTGATCTCTCTGCACGTTACCAAACATACACCTCTCTGTAGGTTACCGGACACACATCTCTCTGCATGTTACCTGACACACATCTCTCTGCATGTTACCAGACAAATTTGGTCTCTCTGCATGTTACCAAACATGCATCTCTCTGCAGGTTACCAGACACACATCTCTCTGCATGTTACCTGACACGCAACACTCTGTATGTTACCAGACAAATCTGGTCTCTCTGCACATTACCAAACATGCATCTCTCTGTAGGTTACCAGACACACATCTCTCTGCATGTTACCAGATAAATTTATCTCTCTGCACATTACCAAACATGCATCTCTCTGCACGTTACCAGACACACATCTCTCTGCACGTTACCTGACACACATCTCTCTGCATGTTACCAGACAAATTTGATCTCTCTGCACGTTACCAAACATGCATCTCTCTGCACATTACCAGACACACATCTCTCTGCACATTACCTGACACACATCTCTCTGCATGTTACCAGACAAATTTGGTCTCTCTGCACATTACCAAACATGCATAGATCTCTCTGTAGGTTACCAAACACATATCTCTCTGCATGTTAACCGACACAAATCATTCTGCATGTTACGAGTCAAATTTGGTCTCTGCACATTACCAAACATGCATCTCTCTGCACGTTACCAGACACACATCTCTCTGCACGTTACCTGACACACATCTCTCTGCATGTTACCAGACAAATTTGGTCTCTCTGCACGTTACCAAACACGCATCTCTCTGCAGGTTACCAGACACACATCTCTCTGCAAGTTACCCGACACACATCACTCTGCATGTTACCAGACAAATTTGATCTCTCTGCAAGTTACCAAACATACATCTCTCTGTAGGTTACCAGACACACATCTCTGCACATTACCAGACACACATCTCTGCAAGTTACCAAACATTTTCACACAGGCCCAAACTCAACATGTGCAAAGTGTATCATGAATTTGGTTAGGAAGAGTAGGGTTTTTTGTTGGAATAAATGGCCAAAAGAATGACATTATATTCAAAAAGTTAAGATTTTCAAAACTATCTTACAAAGCTTCCTGCAACTAATATCAAACATTGTATAGATCTGGTAGTGGACGGGCCTGTGTGGTCCTACTCCTAACCCTCTGGTCTTTGTTTAAACAGCAGCCATACTCACCTCCACACTCCACTGGCGGTCCTGCAGGAAGAACATGGCCAGGGCAGTGTCTGTACCTGTTACTTCTGCAAATCTCTGACATCGTTGCTCACATTCTGCTGCAGGGGGCAGATCCCGTTCATCAACCTCTGAGTCACTGTCCCCTGAAGACATCCTCAGCAACGACTGACACTGTGGAAAACCATCAAAACACTATGTAAAGTGTATCACTTGAAGACATCCTCAGCAATGACTGACATCATGGAAAACGATCAATACACTATGTAAAGCATATCACCTGAAGATATCCCCAGCAATGACTGACACTGTGGAAACCATCAATACACTATGTAAAGCATATCTCCTGAAGACATCATCAGCAACAAAGTTTTACATGTTCATTTGTTGCTGCCAGGGCAGACCTGTATGTTTCATGTCACAAAATGGAGACTGCACTCACCCCAGAAGACAAGGGACACTTTCTGACAAAAGAAAAACAGAGCAACATTGTCACAAGATGGCTGTTTGATGTTTATTTCTCACACAAGTTAATATTCTCATGAATGCATATTAGGTATGTCCAGCCTCTCTTTAGCACTGTGCAACACTGCTGTCATGAGGTAAAAATTGCTCATTTTCAACAGACAATATCTGTTTTATTCTGTGCCATCTCTTAATAAAAATTACTGTGTTCCAAAACATGACCATTTTACATCCTAAACATGTCCTTATTTTTTGTCTAATTGACGTATAGTAAATTTGGTCAGTTTTAACAAACATCTCAATCACTCTGACACTGAAAGTCAGATATACAAGACTGGAAAACAGTTACGTTCAGAAATTGCCCAGGAACTCTTAGAAGAAGAATGACAGTTGTCATGTTACTATTTTTAAACAGAAATTCCTGTAGTTTAATGGGGTACAAAATTGAAGTTCTCATTTCGTTTTGCATAAAAAAATAAGTTCAAAATCACGTTAATTTTTACCTGAAATTTGCACCAGTAAAGCATGCATGAATCTTACTCAATTTGACATCACTCAAAAGATTAATTTTCACTCTTTAAAGTGGTATGCTGTTTGACCCAGGAACAGTTGACTGGGCGTAAAACACCAACTTACTTACCATTTCTTGTAAGAGTTCCTGTGCAACAGAAATGGCACACCCCTGTGGATTCCAACAGTATGTTGTGGTTACATGCTGTTGAACATGAGCAATTCAGAGAGATACAGAATGATTTTTACCCTGGGAAATCACAAAAGAAACCTGGATACGTTTTTGGTTTTAGCGATAGATAAATCACTGTGTGACTCAGCTGTAACTGTATTTTTGTGCAGCTGACATCTGAACTGAAGTAAATTTGTTGTCTGCCAATCACAGTTTGAACTGTCTTCTCGTGCTTGAAACTTCTGTGTGTGTAGTTTACCATTCTCCCAATAGATCAGAATTGAGCAACATGTGATGTTTAACATTCTAATTTCTATATACTTGATTTTTATTTTTTATTTTTTTTAAGACCAACCATAGAACTATAAGTAACTAAAAGGATTAAAACAAACTTTTTGTTCATGTCAGGAATGACAACTACTTTGGTGAGCAGACATTACATCCATGACAGATGTTACAGATTAGGTGATTTTTTTTTCTTCCCACTATTGTCTTAACCACTGAGCAAGAAAGCTGGAGGGAGCAAGCCTCGCGGATGCTGGCCCCAGCTGAAGTGACGTGCGCACCTGGCAATGGAGCCACTCCGAGCCATTAGCTGCCATTCTCCTTTTGATTATAAAACTTTATAAAAATAAGAGACTCACACTTGCTGTGCAAAATGCCCCACAGTCGGTACTTTAGTTGCCTGAGGCAGCCCATCCCTGCAGTAATTAATGACCCCCTGACCCCTTATCTGGGTCACAGTCTTTTCTCCTCCCTGTCTGGCAGTCTGTGTCTTTTTTCACTCATTTATGTAGGCTAGTGTATCTGCCCTGCACTTTTCTCAGGTGCTCAGCGCGTTGCTGTGCCGGCAGAGATTCCTTTTCAGTGTCAGTTCGGCGGACAACACATGCAAATGCAGTCATTTACGTATAATATGAACTAGTAATTCATGTACGAGTCCCCCCCCCCCCCCCCCCCACTTCAGTTTCCCCTTCTTTCTACAGTATTGCAATTAATATCAATTAATATCAACTGACGGTACTGAGGCCTATCCGGGGTACTGACTACTCGGTGATGTTTAAGAGCGCATGTTCCTGAATATGTTTAAAGTACAAAGATTTATCTTCAATGGTAAAAGTAAATACACTTGGATATTAATGGTACATTGATACTTTGAATACATTTCATTATATGATATATAAATTATAATTTAAGTTTTTAGTTTTGCCTTGAGCATGTGATACCGCGGAGACAGTGTGACATTATGTGTTAGAAAGATCAGGAATTCCTGGTGCTCTTGCCCATGCTGTTCGAGACACTTCAAAATCACATGAAGAACACGGGACCCGACAATAATCATGTTCACCTGCTGATCATGTCGTCGTGCACGCTTACATCAAAATACGCATGCACCACCTGGCAAAGCAATACCGCAACACAAATTACGGGAAAGGTCGTCCGCAAACACTGAACTGACCAAAGTCATTCTTTTCAAACATCAGTGAACAAATGCCGCAAGGTGTCAGAGAGGGGTGTGGGGGTGGGAGAGATTAACTGATTTTGACTGAACTTAGTTTGTTTCCTGACTGACATAATTTCAGCTCAACCGAAGACACGCCTTTCAACATATAATTAGTATTCATGCAGTATCTACTATGAATGTATATGAGCATGTGCCAAAAGGTGCTGCTTAGAAGGTGGACATTAGAGTGAAAAATAAAAGCAGAAAAGTCATTTAGCAAGTAACACCATTTAAAAGATAAGTCTTTTTTATATACATTTCAGGTCTAAAAAAGATAACTTGATGAAGCAAGTCTGAGAAAAAGACATTTAAAGACGGACACCTGAATCTGTCGGATGCAACACAGGACACAATGTTTGTTTTGATTTAATCTTTGAATTTAATGATTGCTATCAATCTGTGGGGAAAATAAACATCCATCATTTATAACAAGACATTAGAACTTAAACTGACTCAATTCACTTTTTATTTCATATTCAAAATCATAACAATGATGTCTTGTGTTACATCCGACAGACTGCCACCTTAATTTTTGTAATGAAATAAAAATGAAACACAACACTGAATCAAAAATAGGATGTGTTTATTAGAATTTATCAAGCATAGTTGTTTCCATGACTGCAGCATGAAATAAGGTCATCAACAACATTTTTTTACATTTTATCTGTCAGATGTAACGATTACTGGATGGACATAACATTTCCCATGCTCACAATACACAGCTTATAAAATAACAATGCTAATTTCCCTACACTGCAACAAAATGTTACCAGCTGATTTAGTAGTAGTTTTGATGACTGCAGCACTAAACAAGTTGCTTGTGTAGTTGTAATTTTGTCAAAGGCCCTTTTTAAGCATTTTATCTGTTGGATGTAACAACTCTGTGGTGGACACAACACTTCCCTTTGTAAAGTTTGTAAACTTTCCTTTCCTGTAAAACATATGCACAGCTAATAAAACCACTTAGTTTTCCTACATCTGACACATTGCTGTAAATATTGAACAAGGCCAAAACCATTATTTAAAGTAATGCACTGTCGGATGCCATGCATATCAATCAGAGGACACAATGGAATATGTAACACTGGACAGTCAGTATGTGACTTAGAAAAAGTACAGCCAAGTTGTCATTATTATTCTTTCATTGACAAAACAGAAAACCATGCGAATTACAAATGTACATTCACCCTATGCCCTGTTGTTAACAGAAGGTAAAATTCAATTACCAAAGGCATTGATTTGGCATTCAAGTCTCACTACCTGGAATAACAACTGTAACACATTGTAAGTACCCAGAAACAGTAATGCAAAATCTGCAAACTGATGACAAAGCATAGAGAATTTCCCATGTTAATACTAATTCTTCCCATCCTAATAAATTTAAAAGATTTGTTTTCAGTGAGTTGGCAGTTCAGCATTGAGACATATCTTTATTTTTCTGCTGTTCCTAAGTACTGCAGTGCTTCCCAGGACGAATCTGGCTTCATGCTCCACTAATGTTGTCCCTGCTGTGTCTTAAAAAACACTTGCTCTTCCCCTTTTGGAGCATCAACCTCTTTAGCCTGAAAAGAAACATGCATTTAAAAATACTGTAAATAAGGCAATATAACAACTGTTTTTGAGGATATGTCTCCATATTTATAGGTATGCAAATCTGGAGACGTACATGCATATATAAGATATTGTGTGTGTCTGCACGCACACGTGTGTGAGTTTTGACTTTCCCCAGAATATATATATATACATCTATATCAGACATTAGGTAATATTACCAACATATATATATATATAGTACTGTAGTTGAAACATAATAACACAAATACCAGGTTACCCTCTCCTTTTTTTAAATTTCTGTTCATTTGGCCTTTTCACCCAGTGTATTGTATTTTGTGTTGTATTAATTTTTTGTCTTCGTATTGCATATTTATAGTGAACTGTCACAAGAATTTTACTTTATATGCTACACTGTATTGTATTTGTACTGCAGTGCACATATAAAACTACATCAGTTAAGAAATTTTATTCTGGCTTTCACTAGTTTCAGCACATACTTTAGACTGCATGTACTGCTAGAAATAGATTCAAAACAACAATATTCAATAACAATATACTTTATTCATCCCAGGGAAATCGGAAGGCCTGGGAAGATTTAAAAAAAAAAAAAAAAAAAATCATCTCCCTAATCACAATGTTAATGTCATGGTAATGCTTCTTTTCTTTTGTTGTTGTTGTGTGTTTGTATAATTTGTATAAACTGGTATAAATAGATAATTTACGGCTATGCCTTTAAAAAACACACTCTTAGTTCACATCACAGACGGCAATAATAAACCTGTAGAGTTGCAGAAGTGTACCAAGGAGTAAGAGTTTGTGTCATGGCATCATGCTGTTCCGATCGACTGAATAAATGAAAAAAACGCTGTCCGACAGTGGCAAATCAACTCCGAAACGTGTGTCATCGTAAACATGGGTATTTTCGCTATTACAAAGTAAACACTTGAACGTATATGTTTTTCTCTTTCAGTCGAAACACTAAGAAAAAACTAGTCCCCTCGATCGAAACTTGGGACATTATTGTGCAAAAATCGGTCACTCGCGATCAAAACACTGACCATGTGTTATCCGAGAAACAGCTGGTTATCGAACAAAGACATCACTTTGAATTTGCACACTGCCGACCGAAACCTGTTTAATAATGGTCACTTCGCTTACAATTACGAATGAAAATGCAAAAAAAACGTAAACTTGTATCAATGAAAAGTAACAATTTAATCTGTCGGACGCAACATCACATTTCGATCGAAACTGTAAAAAGGTACATGACCTAAATCAAAAATTCACTCACCGTTCCTTGTTGGCACCATGTTTGAAGAGAAAGCAAAGCACTGTGGGTAAACATGGCCGCGCTTTGTGCAAAAAGACTGCGGTCACAAAATCGACGTTTATCCCCAGGATCGGCAATTTTTCGATCGTAACGGCCTGACAAAATAAAAACTCGAAATTTTAAACTTGAAAAAATGTATTACAAACGGAATCCAACGCTTTTATTATCACTGCTTTTGACTGAACACTGATTTTAGCAACAGCTTCTTTGTTTCACCACCCACAAGTCCGCAGTGAATAGTAGCAGACGAACGTTTTCGTCAGCATCGGAACCGGACCCAATGCGTTTTGATCGAAATAAGCTTATGTTTATTTCAATTATTCAGATTTTACAAGTAGTTATGAGCCGTTTTCACAAGCATTAAAAAGCTTTGACTATGTCCTGTCAGGCAGCAAAGGGAAAATTGCCTAAAGAAGAAAGATGCAAACTAAACGACAACTGAAGCGGTGCACATGAAATGTCCACCCTTCTTTTGCTGATTTTCAGCCCGGACTTGGTGTAAATTTTCATATTTTACTAACTCAGAACTGACTTTGGGAGTCAAGTTTATCTTTATTATCTCTTTGATGCATACTCTTTCAGATAAAGTTAGGTTTGTTCAGAGAAAACTTAAACCTGAAGAAGCATTTAGGACCAAAAAATGGATGGTCCTCGCCGAGCACCTTTTGGCAAAGGCTCATATAATTATGTTGTTTCCTTCTCGGTCTTGTGTCAGTTGTGAATAGTTGCGACGATTGCTTTTTAGTCAGATGACTGTCGCTTGTAGACACATTTGCTGTCTTTTTTTTTCTTCTTCTCTTTTTCTCGTAACTGATTTGCTTCTTTTTCTCAGTGGACTGAACAATTAATACTCTGTGTGTGTGTGTGTGTGTGTGTGTGTGTGTGTGTGTGTGTGTGTGTGTGAGAGAGAGAGAGAGAGAGAGAGAGAGAGAGAGAGAGAGAGAGAGAGAGAGAGAGAGAGAGAGAGAGAGAGAGAGAGAGATGCATAATACTTCTTCAATTGTTGATCCTTTCAACTTTAGTCTGCTTTTCTGCTTATGGCGTGACAGTTTCCAGTCTGTTCTCAGTTGTTGTTTTTACTTATGATGATTATCAGTTGACGAGTTTACGGCCGGTCAAAGCAGCGACCATGTAGTATAATGTGACGAGTATTTGTGTTTGGAAGTATGTACTGAAGATTAAGAAACTGCGGGATCACAAAACTGAATCAGTTGCCCACTTAACTGTTCATGATGTTCTCTAATCCGCATGTGTGTGTGTGTGTGTGTGTGTGTGTGTGTGTGTGTGTGTGTGTGTGTGTGTGTGTGAGAGAGAGAGAGAGAGAGAGAGAGAGAGAGAGAGAGAGAGAGAGAGAGACTGAGACTGATGAAAAAGAGATAGTTTAGCTCTCTCTTTCCCTCTGTTTCTTGAATAGTTCCAAATTGTCAAAAAGAATGATTGATATAAAACACCAGCACGCACACCAGTGATACGCGAACACTGTGATAAGTGTTTGTTTACACGACACCGGACACTGGTGTGTAGTAAGCAATACGCAGTGCAGGTGGAACCAATGGCTCCACTGCCAGAAAAAGATGGAGGTGCCATGATGCACAACTCCTGCAGCAGCCGTTAATAAAAGGAAAAGAAAAAAAAAGCACATTTCCTTTGAATCTGACCACGATTCCTCGCTTTTTTTGACACGTACTGTGATCTGGTACTCTGACAACTGGTTGTCTGCCAGCAGTGGGCGGGGCCGGGAGCACATGTGGCCGTCATGTGAAAAAAAAACTAATGCAAATGTGGCAGGTCATTTCCGGTTCCCATCTGGTGACGACAGCCGCCATTTATGAACAACTTCGGCAAGTGGGATGTAAAAGTTAGCCTACATCGACCACTCCTAATCCACAAACACATTGATTATATCAAGCACGAAACAAACCAGACCTGGTTATTTACGAAACGCTAAGTAAAAACTACACAACATATCATAACACACCATTTTGACAATTTGAGCAAACGATGTCTGACCAAAGGGTCCGCTCCAAATCCAATCAGCGACAGCGTCGAAGCAAACAAAGTTGCAGAAAATGTTTCCAAAACAAATCATGGCTCCCTCCAAACAGTGTTCCCCAACTGGTCCTCTATCCTGGCAGTGTGGGCAAATTGATCAGCACGCAGCCTAGTTCCTATGTCGCCAATGCATAGAGCATCGTGTACGTAAAAATGGTCTTATCTCCAGCATCCCAATGAAAAGTATAAGATGATAAGGGGCCTGCTGGGCTGAAACTAAATGACTCACCTACTGCAAAGACGTCCACAGAGGTTCTGCTGTTTTTCTTGTAGTTGTACAAGCAGTCAGTCTTCTAGTGTAACGTCAGACTGGCACCTGAGCTTTCGTACTCTCTTGTGAACCTTCCGTAGGGCGAGTGGCGAGAGTTGTCGCCCCTGGACACAGAGAAAAGATTTCCCCCTGAAACTGAATTTTATGAGCCACATATCTAAAACAACGGCGGCCTTCGTCAGATCCTGGATCGCCATGCTCCCTAGAAGATCAAAAAACAAACAAACAAACACCCCCCCCAAAAAAAACAAAAAAAACAACAACTTTGAGAACAGCGTCTAAAAAATTACACTACTGACAGAAAAAGAAAAAAAGAAAAAAAAAAAGCTGCGAGAAAAGTGTTTAAAAAATGACAACAATAGAACGGATCTGACACACTGTACTAGCACATGCACTACACGTATATTTATTTAATAAAAACCTCCATGCAAGTCTGATGTAGCAAGTACAGACAATGGCACTCCATTGGACCACAGACAGTATCAACTTATGTCCCGACATCACTGACATGGAACTGAACGGCCGCCTAGTAATCAACTTGATTTTGAAAAAATAAAAATAAAAATTCATCTCAACTTTGTTGTTAAAAACCCGATCATGTTTTCGTTTTCACCAAGCTGATACGTAATGTATAATTATGTTCTCTCAACTGTTTCTTAGTCATGCTACAAGTTGTGGTTTGGTCCGACATAAAACTGAACAATAAAATAAAATAAAAACTGATGCAGACATGATTTACGTGGAGACATGATTATGGACTGATCTACATAACCAACAAACCAGCTGAGGTAAAGATTCAGCCCAGTGAATGCTGACTGATGATGATGATGAGCTGATGCTTAATGTCCTCAGATGTCATTTGACATATTAGGGACAAGTTGTGACCAATGCCGAAGCACGGTTCATTAAAAGCCACATACGTAAGGTGTATGCGTGTTTAGCTGTAACCTGCCACCTGCACTTTTGGCAGAATGACCGGGATTTTTTACGTGCTACTGTGGTAACACGGGGGTGGAACGGATACCGAAATAAGAGTCAGCACAGAAAGTCGACCCTGGAGAAGAAAATTCTCCCGCCGTTCCAGCAGGGATTCGAACCCGCGACCTTTCAATCACGAGTCCGGCGCTCTAACCACTGAGCTATCCCCGCCCCCTGCTGACTGATTGATTGATGATCGCTTATATAGCGCGCAGTATTTTCCGCTCTCTTGAGCAGACTCACCGCGCTTGCATGTGATCCTACATGCCGGAGTGACTGGCTTTTTATAGCGCGTTTTTTGAATATCCACCGAAGCGCTGGCATGGCTGATGCCACGTGAAACTGCTGCCATCTCAGCGCAAGTTCTGTGTACACCATACAACCATGCTCCATGTCACTTCATGCCGAAGCCACATACGTAAGGCGTATGCGTGTTTAGCTGTAACCTGCCACCTGCACTTTCGGCAGAATGACCGGGATCTTTTACGTGCTACTGCGGTAACACTCATGGGGGTGGAACGGATACCAAAATAAGAGTTAAGTGAGGTATTGCATTATGCAGCTGTGCCATTAACTGAATGAAAGAGGAAACCCAAATTCACCCATGACATATGCCAAAGTAGTGTCAGTGTTATGTGAAACTCGTGGGTGAATTTTCACCCACAATGTATGCCATGAATGTCTTACTATGATAGTCATGGGTGAATTTTCACCCACAATGTACACCATGCAAGTGGTCTTTTGTTAAAGTCATGGGTGAATTTTTACCAACTGTGTACATGGTGTAAGTAATCTTATAAATTATGGGTGAATTTTCAGTCACCCACAATGTACTGGAAGAAAGTTTTATAGCGAAGTACAGTGACGGTTAATATCTAAATAATTGCCTCTGATTGGCTGGCTACAAAGCACAAACTGTCAAGACTGGCCAACACAATTTCATTTCTTGTCCAGAAGACTCCGTGTCCGGCCTTTCAACAAAACAAGCTGAGCTTGCAAAAACGTTATTTCTAGTGGACTGTTTTGCACGAGAATACGAGTTTCACTTGTCATGTCTCTGCTAACACTGCAGTTTTCACAGACCACTGCTGGTCATACTGAAGTTTTAAACAAGAAGTAATTTAGTAGACATACTAATTACCAATGTTAAATTTATATTATTATTACACTTAATTAATGTAGTAAACAAAGTCAAAACAAATTCCTGTTCTTGACAGTCTTCCCATGGAGTGTTACGCAGGTTTAGAAGGCCAACACCATATCAGATCCATCATTCTTGCACTTTTCAAGCAGTTGTTTGCTTGCTTCACAGCATTTTCAGTCACTCCTTTGGACTGGGCGTAGCAGGGACTGCCGCTTGTGACATCTTTTGAAAACTTGAAATTCGCGCTTTACAACCTGTGTGCCATTGTCTGTCTGGACTGCCATGGATTGCGAAGACATTTCATCTTCCCAGTGACATGACTCTCAAACCACCCTGAGCATGAGTCTACAACCACCAGGTATTGGTAAAGTAAACATGGTGCTTAACGTCCACAGAAACCATAAGGCTTATTAGGGACGGGTATTGGTAGCTGTTCCAGTCAAAGATAACTGCTCTCAAAGTTGCCCAAGGAAGGGAAGGGATGGGGTGATTGATGAGGGTGGACTTTGGAAGTGGTGCAGGAAGGGCACTGTGAGACAGCAGCGTCAGTGTCTGTTTGACCAGTAAACAGACTGGGTTTGACCAGTAAACAACCTCGTTGGCCAGCTGTTTGGTGCGGTCTGCTCCCATGTGTCTTTTGTGTAGAATGTTGATGTACATTACACAGAGATTTTGGGACAACAGCTTTGTGTTGGAAGCGAAAGTGTTTGGGACAACAGCTTCTTCTTCTTTTTTATTTTTTAGACACTTTCACTTCCAACAGATCACACACATCATGTGCGCACGCACCCATGATGATTCTTTATTCAGGATGCTCTCCTCTCCAGCGTGGAGAGCGTGACCAGCATGGACAGTGTGGGATTGACCCATGTCACGAAGGTCACCCACTGCTCCAAGCATTCAGGGGAGCTGCTACACTGTCAGTCCTTGAGCTGCATGGTTCCTGTGTGCCACGACTGCCACATGACTGGGCATATGCGGGGACATCTCCAACCTGTCCCAGGAGGCCAGAGCCGTGGTGTCTGACGTCACCCAGCTCACCACTCACGCTGAGCTCTGCCGGTTTTCAGCATGAAGTCCAAGTTCTGTGCTACAATGCTGAAAGAAAGGCAGGCATCCTAGGAGTGTCTTCAACAAGCCACAAAACAGCGTGAAGAGGAGCCGATCTCCACAGTGAAAGAAACGGACCTGCGGCAAGCCTTGAAAACACTGGATGAAACAATAAAGGTGTTTGAAGATGATTTTGTACAAAGCAATAGCGATGTTGCTCATCGGAGCAGCCTGTGTGACTACAACAGACTGGTGATTGAAGGAGGGTGTGTTGCGGCACGTTTTGTCACTATGGCACGTTTTGTCACCAAGGTGACAAATTGTGGAGGCAGTGTACCTTTTTTTTCCCTCATATATAAAGACTTGGTTATCGGTACATGTGATGTGTGGTTTGTGCGGGGGAGGGGGAGGGGGACAAACACACCCATGCATGCTCACTTGGGCCTGAATACACACATGCATGCGGGTGTGTTCGGACACAGAAATACTGAGTACCTAGTGCTTTCAAAGAGATGATGTACGTTTGGAGGAATTTATGTCCCTGATAATTACACTGGAGCCAGGCAACAGTAAACACGAGAGGTTTAGTCTCTGTTGTTGTGTCTCATTATGTGATGTCTGCTGATTTATTGATATATTTTTTATGGCATTGCTACACCTACTGTTGTGAATTCTGCAGGTCTAATTTTCACCATTGCAGTTCATTAAGCGTAATTTTTCTTTACCATCTGTTCACTTCCATGCTGTGGGCTTGGTAGCCAAAGAAAAAAATGGGTCTGTTACTGCATGTTTTATCACCAAAAGTGTTTGCGTGTTTAATGCTGATGCGGATATAATAAAACACAACACATGCTCATGCATACACACATGTTGAGAGAGGAGGAAAGTAAGATTACAGTGTTGCTGGAGAAGGGGTGACAAAATGTGCAGCGAGTGGACCTTTCGGTATGTTTTGTCACCACATGGCAACATGCATGCTAGGTGAGAGTTTACATATGCCAGGTGAGTTACCATAGATGACTCAGGTCTTTGTTGTTGCATTTGTGTTACATATTTCAAGTGCTGATTAACTCCCTTGTCTGTTGGTGTCATCAGGACACTTTAACAGTACACTTGTGGTTTGTGTGTGCATGGTTATTGTCACCAGAACACTTTAACGGTACACTTATGGTCTGTGTCATTTTATTGTCACCAGAACACTCAAACAGTACACTTGTGGTCTGTGTGTTCCTACAGTTATTGTCACCAAGACACTTTAACAGTACAGCTGTGGTCTGTGTTTTTCTACAGTCATTGTCACCAGGACACTTTAACAGTACACTTGTGGTCTGTGTCCATACAGTTATTGTCACCAGGACACTTTAACAGTACAGCTGTGGTCTGTGTGTTCGTACATTATTGTCACCAGGACACTTTAACAGTACACTTGTGGTCTGTGTGTCCATACAGTTATTGTCACCAGGACACTAACAGTACACTTGTGGTGTATTCATACAGTTATTGCCACCAGGATACTTTAATAGTACACTTGTGGTCTGTGTTCACACAGTTATTGTCACCAGGACACTTTACCAGTACAGTAGACCCGTGATGATAAACCACCGGCTTTTAAGATAGCTTTTTTTGAAGGGTTTTTCTTTGCATTTCCAGGTAAATGGCCAAGGAAGGACTACCCTCTTCAAGGTTTTACCTGTTAGGATGGTCTTAAAGTGGGATTTCACTGTGACTGTGTGACCAACAAACCTGACAGAAACATAATAAAATAAAATAAAGTAAGACTAAGAGGTATAAACATATAGGTACATTTTATTCAAGTGCACATATTACAATTTTGACTTGTGTGCTGACACACAGACCTCATTTTTAGATTTCATGCACCAGTTACAGTCCTGAACACACCTGTGCTTATGTTCATTTATTTCTGAATATCTAACATTCTAAGTGAATTGCACATTATCATGGAAGGTGAAAAGAGTACTTCTGCAATTACAAATACTACTGACAAAACTGAAAGCATTTTTGATGCAACCAGTCACCATTCACTCTGCAAACTGGACAGCTGTGCAATCTTACTTGTCAGAAAATGCTAGTGCATGCAAACAATAAATGTTTGGTTTGTAGTTTGCACACTTTCTCTGAATGTGTATTTACTTAAATTCCCCATCCACACTGCTCTCTCTCCTTGCACACACACACTCACTCAAAACAACACTTAATTTGAGTGAAAATGTCATAAAATGTACAATGTAACAGACTGGATGGACTATAGTTAAAAATGCCTGCTCTTCTAATACAACAGGAAAAAGAAGTGGAAAAGAAACAATGAGAGAAAGAAGAGGACGAGGAACAGCAGGAGTAAAGGCACTACTCCAGAGGGAGGAGGCCTGCACAAGCGTTTTCTCTGTTATGTGGCAGTTTGCAGTGATTCTAACAGTTTTTCAATGGATTCCAACACCTTGGTTTCTCGCAGCTGCTGTTCAGGTTGCTGAGCCTGAAACATAAACAGTAACCACATCATCAACCTGGTCAACAACATAAACATAAGTATGGTCAACAACACAAACATCAGTATGGTCAACAACACAAACAACAGCATGGTCAACAACACAAACATCAACAATGACTGCTACACCAACATGATCAACAACACAAACATCAACAGTGACGGCTACACCAACACTGTGAACAACACAAACATCAACAGTGACTGCTACACCAACACTGTAAACAGTACAAACATCAACAGTGACTGCTACACCAACACTGTAAACAGTACAAACATCAACAGTGACTTCTATACCAACGTTGTAAACCACACATATGTCAACAGTGACCACAGTACAAACATGATAAACAACACAAACATTCATTATCAATACAGTAAACAACCAAGCCTCAACAGTGACTGCATTATCCACATGTTAAACAACACAAGCCTCAACAGTGACTGCTATGCCAACACAGTAAACAACACAAACATCAACAGTGACTGCTATACCAACATGGTAAACAACACATATATCAACAGTGACCACAATACCAACATGGAAAACAACACAAACATTCATTATCAACATGGTAAACAACACAAACATCAACAGTGTCTGAACTATCAACATGGTAAACAAAAACAAAAAAGATCAATACTACTAGTGCTCTTCACACCACCACCACCACAGCCTTGTGTGAACTGACCTTGTACCTGATGCTCTTTACACCACCACCACAGCCTTGTGTGAACTGACTGTGTACTTGGTGCTCATTACACCACTGCCACAGCCTTGTGTGAACTGACCTTGTACTTGATGCTCTTTACACCACCACCACAGCCTTGTGTGAACTGACCGT
Organism: Alviniconcha strummeri; assembly: GCA_963584105.1. NCBI lineage: Eukaryota > Metazoa > Mollusca > Gastropoda > Provannidae > Alviniconcha > Alviniconcha strummeri. The sequence continues at coordinate 8,268,183 of OY757556.1, forward strand.
GTACTTGGTGCTCATTACACCACCGCCACAGCCTTGTGTGAACTGACCTTGTACTTGATGCTCTTTACACCACCACCACAGCCTTGTGTGAACTGACCTTGTACTTGATGCTCTTTACACCACCACCACAGCCTTGTGTGAACTGACCTTGTACTTGATGCTCTTTACACCACCACCACAGCCTTGTGTGAACTGACCTTGTACTTGATGCTCTTTACACCACCACTGACACAGCCTTATGCGAACTGACCTTGGTGCTCTTTACACCACCATCACTGGCACAGCCTTGTGTGAACTGACCTTGTACTTGATGCTCTTTACACCACCGCCACAGCCTTGTGTGAACTGACCTTGTACTTGATGCTCTTTACACCACCACCACAGCCTTGTGTGAACTGACCTTGTACTTGATGCTCTTTACACCACCGCCACAGCCTTGTGTGAACTGACCTTGTACTTGATGCTCTTTACACCACCGCCACAGCCTTGTGTGAACTGACCTTGTACTTGATGCTCTTTACACCACCACTGACACAGCCTTATGCGAACTGACCTTGGTGCTCTTTACACCACCACCACAGCCTTGTGTGAACTGACCTTGGTGCTCTTTACACCACCACTGACACAGCCTTATGCGAACTGACCTTGTACTTGGTGCTCTTTACACCACCACCACTGGCACAGCCTTGTGTGAACTGACCTTGGTGCTCTTTACATCACCACCACAGCCTTGTGTGTACTGACCTTGGTGCTCTTTACATCACCACTGACACAGCCTTATGCGAACTGACCTTGTACTTGGTGCTCTTTACACCACCACATCTGGCACAGCCTTGTGTGAACTGACCTCGGTGCTCTTTACATCACCACCACAGCCTTGTGTGTACTGACCTTGGTGCTCTTTACATCACCACCACAGCCTTATGTGAACTGACCTTGGTGCTCTTACCACCACAACAGCCTTGTGTGAACTGACCTTGGTGCTCTTAACACCACCACAGTCGTGTGTGAACTGACCTTGGTGCTCTTAACACCACCACAGTCGTGTGTGAACTGACCTTGTAGTTGTACTTAGTGCTCTTTACACCACCACTGGCACAGCCTTATGCGAACTGACCTTGGTGCTCTTTACACCACCACCACAGCCCTGTGTGAACTGACCTTTGTGCTCTTTACACCGCCACCACAGCCTTGTGTGAACTGACCTTGGTGCTCATTACACCACCACCACAGCCTTGTGTGAACTGACCTTGGTGCTCATTACACCACCACCACAGCCTTGTGTGAACTGACCTTGGTGCTCATTACACCACCACCACAGCCCTGTGTGAACTGACCTTGGTGCTCATTACACCACCACCACAGCCCTGTGTGAACTGACCTTGGTGCTCATTACACCACCACCACAGCCTTGTGTGAACTGACCTTGGTGCTCATTACACCACCACCACAGCCTTGTGTGAACTGACCTTGGTGCTCATTACACCACCACCACAGCCTTGTGTGAACTGACCTTGGTGCTCATTACACCACCACCACAGCCTTGTGTGAACTGACCTTGTACTTGGTGCTGATCTGGTCAGCTGCCCATGCAGCATATTTACTGTTCAATGCTCGCTCCTTGGCTCCCTTGCCAGAGCTCATGCTGAGGTTTGTTGCTGACTGTTGACAATACACAGCATAGGCAATCATGTTCACCGTCAGAGTCACTGTCATTACAAAGCACATATTAACTGTAGCTGTCTGGAAATCACACAACTGCAACTAATTACTGTTGTATTTCAACCAGACTTGCCAGATGGCCATTCTGTAGTTGTGTTATCAATTCCAGCACAATATATATACTGCCAAGCAAGTGCTATAAGTATAAATGTCTTTCGTTTGTGGGGTTTTAATTTCCACTGTCTGGCATTTGATCTCCATCCATTGTTTTATCAAGAAGGGGGTAAAAAAGATGCAAGCAAGCAAGTGAAGGGCAAAGATTTGAACGTGAAGCTCACAAGGAGATACAGATCTCTATGGTTTGGAGGCCATAGGTCACTTGAAGAAAGAGTGCAAGGCAGAGAGGCACATGAAGCACTGATGAAGACAGAACACATGGCAGGGAGATCACATGAATCACTGATGAATACAGAACACAAGGCAGGGAGACCACATGAATCACCGATGAAGATAGAACACACGGCAGAGGGGCCAAATGAATCACTGATGAAGACAGAACACATGGCAGGGAGGCATCATGAATCATTGATGAAGACAGAACACATGGCAGAGGGACCACATGAATCACTGACGCAGACAGAACATGTGACACAGAGGCCACATGAGTCACTGATGAAGACAGAACACATGGCAGGAAGGCATCATGAATTACTGATGAAGACAGAACACATGAAAGAGGGACCACATGACTCACTGATGCAAACAGAACACATGACAGAGAGGCCACATGAGTCACTGATGAAGGCAGAACACATGGTAGAGAGGCCACAGGGATCAGCCAGTCACAAATAAAGAGTACAAACCACGGAGGTCTGAGGAATCAGTCACAAATAAAGAGCACAGAGCAAGGAGGCCTCAGGAGCCAGTCAGGAATAAACAGTACATGTTGCAGAGGCCACAAGAGTTGCAGAGGCCACCAGAGTTAAGTCAAGTACTTCTTTGTTTCATTCAAAGGGGAACTTGGGTGCCACACATGAATAACAGTGGAATAAAATCTGCATGTATAACAAAATTCACAGACTAAGAGCATGCAATGCTGTACAAATGCCACAAGCATTATTTAAACAGAATATATGGATGTGCTGTAAAATAAACAGTATCGCACACATATGACTGTTATATAATATATTAGTACTATAGTATTAGTAGGCACAAATATAATTATCAATATTTTCATTTGATCGCTTCACAGCCACAACTCCTTAACTGTATAATTGGTGTATGGATTGAGTCCATACACCAATTACAGTTATGGAATCAGTAATAAACAAGAGCACAAGGCAGAGATGCTGCAGGTGTCAGTCACAAATAAAAAGTACAAAGCTGGGAGGCCACAGGAGTCAGTGATGAAGACAGATGAAATGGCAAAGTGGCAACAGGATCAATATAATATATATTATGAAGACAGATGATAAGGCAGGGAGGCCACAGAATCAGTGATGAAGAAGATGACAAGGTAGGGAGGCCACAGGATCAGTGGTGAAGACAGATGGATGGTATGGCAGGGAGGCCACAGGATAAGTGATCAATAAGATGACAAAGCAGGGAAACCACAGGATCAGTGATGAAGACAGGGAAGCCATAGGATCAGGGATGAAGACAGAAGACAAGGAAGGGAAGCGATGGGATCAGTGATGAAAACAGATGACAAGGCAGGGAGGCCACAAGATCAGGGATGAAAACAGAAGACAAAGCAATGAAGCCACAGGAGTCGGTCACAAAAATACGACAAGGCAGGGAGGCCAGAGGATCAGCCAAAGCATGGCGGCATTACCAAGAAGAGTCCGTACAAAGCCCTGATGTTGTTGGGACAAAGCTTGATAGCCTGTGCATAGTAGGAGCGGGCCAACTCCATGTTTTCTGTACTGCCATATGTGTACTTGATCTGAAACATAACAAGCCACCTAAACATGATCAAACTGCAAAACAAAAATAAACAGCTGTATTAAATAAGAGGAAGAACTGCTCAGTTTGGCTCTCATTTCTATTGTACAACAAGGTATCTCATTTCTACAGCCACGCTACATCAAAAGTGACCACTTTGTGTATTTCAGAATCCTACTGCTTTTCAGTTCACTTTCACTACGTCATATTTGTCAAAGAAAAATCAAAAAATCATTGCAACGTTTGTCATATCCCTATACAAAAAGTGACTCAAATACCACACAGTGGTCTATCTTTCCATCTTTGTTCTTTTGAAACATATTTCTGTCAGAAGTCATTTTAGTTTTCTATGCCATTTGGTTTAACTAAAAGAGGGTTAAATAATTTTATTTTTTGTATGTCAAATTCTCTTCTTTCCACATGTTAAAGGACAAGTCCAAGGTTAGGGGTGAGTTTTGACACGATTTCCGTTAAAGCTTGCTGAGAACGATGATGTAGGTGAAACTGTGATCTGAGGGTTATAAATGCACGAGAAAAAAAAAGACATTTTCTGTTGTACCGAAGGCGTTGCCATGACGCCCAAATCACGTGACCATATGCCTACTACATCACTCTGGGGAGTCGCTGCAAAATGGCCAACTCGAGTTCCAAAGACGAAACTGATACTTGCCCTAGAGACCCACAAGGATACAGCCGTATCAGTTTGAGCCTGTCAGGCAGGAAAGAGTACCGGAACATCGTGTCAGCTTCGACATGTGGTATTCCATGGGGTTTGCGAAACTGCACTCACTGAAGTGCTCGCTACACAAATGGGCGTGATGCGGCGCAGCAAGAAAGTCAGCTCGTTTGAATTGTATAAACGTAATCCACTTTTGCCTCACTGCGGGTCGATTGCGTGGGAGCTCGTGCATTGTTAATACCTGGGGTCATCTGCAAATTTTTACAGTTCGCGGCAACACAGTAGGCCGGCATAGGTAACTTTTTGTCGACCACACGCATACACAGTTTACTGAAGAATCTAACATGGCAACCGCACTGACTCCCCAGACTGGCGTCACTTCCGGGGAAGCCTACAGAAAATAAAATTGATTAAAAACCCAGTTAAACATTTTTATGTATTTTTTTTATTTAATTAAATCTAAAACTAGTGACTCATTTGTCATTCATTTTGATGGTCATTTTGCATACTTAAAAACCTTGGACTTTTACTTTAACCCACTTTGCCCCATACTGCCTGTCAACACCCACTTTTTTCCCCTTACCGCATGACCCCAGACCACCCGGTAGCGATCAGTAACCCCACGCTCAGTACTGGCATCCCAGCTTATGCAAATAGGAATGGGATTCTAATGCGACTTGTAGCACACTTGTTTACCCCCTAAATGCACAAGTCTAAAAGTGCAGTCTGGAGGTACAATGTGTAGTCATAGTGCACCTGTTAAAACTGGAATGATTTATCGTTCCCACATTCAGACCGTCATTCTTGCTCAGAGTCAAAATAACATACAAGAAACTTAATAAAACAAAAAATACAGTTATTTTGCTCTAGTGTATTCTTTCCTTCTCAGTTACAAGCACAGATAAGATAATCTGTTTGTCTATGGAGCAATCTCTACCTGAGGCTGTTGGTGTAAGCACTCTTGAGCTCACTCAGTGACTTGTCAGAGAGGTTGTGCACTGCCTCCACTGGGCAACATGTGCTGACTTCAGCGCCAGCAGACTCTCCATTGTTGACTCACCAAGGCTGGACCTCTGTGATGTTCTGTTTTTCCTCACACATGAAAAAACTCTTTCACAATACGCACTCCCATTTGGCACTGTAAGAATTCCTCTCATCACAAGGGAGAGTTCCCTGACCTGTCGATCTTTCAAATGTTGTCCCATGTTTTGTCAATGCAGAAGTGATGCAAGAAGCCATGTCAGTGACCTGGTAAAGGCCAGACTGCTCAGAGATCATGTTCACATGCCAATGGGCAGGAGGCACGGAAAATGCTGAATGAAGAATCTTGGAAGACTAACACTTAGTCTTCTGAATCTGTTCATGCGCTCACTTCCTCGTCATTTTCCTCCAGCTGGAGTGAGTTTCGGCTGCATTCAGAGCCTATGTTCGCACCAAAATCATCTCTACTATTGGCAATTGCAAGACCTGATGCATGCATATCATAAGTGGGCACATGTTCCTTTTGAACATGGCAGCCATGTAAAAATTAAGACTGCCTCAAAACAAGAGAAGCAAATCATGCTTGTTGCTACTGTGCAGCCAAAACGATGTCATTTGCATAGTTTGTGTAATGCAAGCATAGATGTGTAGTCTGGGCTTCAAACTTGTTGATGTTTATGCCAACTGCATAGACAAAACACGTTTACTTGTAGCCTTGGTTCCATTACTGTGCGCTACTTCCAGCAATGTCCTTTGTCTGAAGTTTGGTGGAGTTTGAGAGACACTGTGAATTTTCAAAGTTGCGAGATGGACACACGATGGATGCACAAAAATCGCTACTGTTAGCAATGGCATCGGAGCTTCATTCTTTGAGATGCAAATCTGGCTCAGTCACTTACCCTGGACATCCTAACAAACTCACGGAGCTTCATCTTTGGAGATTCAAACTGGAAATTTTGCGATGTTGATTACCCTGTGGGCACAATAACAAAACTTGACATTCAGATGAGGACATTTCTGATTTGGGAAATTTTTTATGCTTTTATTTTTGACCCAAAACTTTTAGTTGGTGTTTATTATTTATTTTGAAAGTTGTAAACCGGCACCATTTGACCCAGTCACATGGGATTTTGTAGAGAAAGGGCAGCAGCTGGTCTGGCTGAGTCCAGAGGAGGGAGGTGAGCTGGACCCTCACAAAGAAGTTTTGCGGCTGCAGGCGAGATCAAGAGGAGGGAGGTGGTGCTGAACCATCAAGTTAGCCCAGAAGAGATCAAGAGCAGGGAGGTGGAGCTGGCTCAGAAAGCTGGATTTCTTTTGCTTCAGTTGTTACTCAACAGCAGTGCTATGGACATTGTCCTTGTGACTCTGCTCCACACAGCAGTTGAAACAGCAACTGTGTAGTACACTAGTTGCTGCACAAAGGCCAGGGGACACTGCCGTAACATTTTGGTTGTTCTTGTGGCAGTCCATGGCCTCCTCAGTCTTCCGGGTCAGTGCGTGCAGTTGAGCCTTCACTCTTTTGCCCCCTTCCCCCCGTCCCTAATAAGCCACCTCACTTCTGTGGACATAAAGCAAAATGTTTACTTAGCTGGTCTGGGGCCAAGTGGGTTACAGAAAAGAAGCCATCTCTGTACTCACATCTGCATATTTCTGGTGGTAGAGGTGGTTATGGGGGTTGGACATTATCAGCTCCTCCAGGCAGAAAGAGGCGTTAGCATAATCATGTAGAGACAGGTATAAATCACACAGCTCATTCCATGCTTCATAATCTGTCATAAACCTGCACACAACAGTGTAACCATTCCATACTTCATAGTCAGTCATAAACCTGCACACAACAGTGTAACCATTCCATACTTCATAGTCAGTCATAAACCTGCACACAACAATGTAACCATCCCATGCTTTATAATCTGTCATAAATCTGCATAGATCAGTGTAACCATAGAGACACATACATACTCGGCACAGCTCATCCAGGTGACCAAAAAAACAAAGAAAAAAATCAAGATAACACTAACACAGAAAGACAACAGAAAACCACCAACCCCTGGTATGGTCTTAAAGACTGCTGTCATCCCAATCATGCCCATTCAAAGAACATCAGTCATTCAGAATACAAGCTAAGGATATACTGCTGTCATCCCAATCATGCCTAGTCAGAGAACATCTGTAATATATAATACAAGCAAAAGTTAATACTACCTGGACAGTAGTTATATCCTTCATGCCAGGTTACCACATATTACCCATTCACAGGCAAGGCATTTACAGACACTGAGTTGTGTTAGCAAGTGAGAGGCATCCCTTCCTTTCATCTGACCATCGTTTGGTTGCTCTGGGTTCTGTCTTTAGTCAGCCATAAATACTATTGACCATCAGCTGGCCTGCTCTTGGGTCTGTTCTTATCAGCCATAAATACTACTGACCATCAGTTGGCCTATTCCTGTTCTGTCCTTGTCAGCCATAAATACTACTGACCATCAGTTGGCCTATTCTTGGGTCTGTTCTTGTCAGCCATAAATACTACTGACCATCAGTTGGCCTATTCTTGGTTCTGTCCTTGTCAGCCATAAATACTAGTGACCATCAGATGGCCTGCTCTAGGATCTGTCACTAGCCAGCCATAAATATTAATGACAATCAGCTGGCCTGCTCTAGGTTCTGTCACTAGTCAGAGATAAATATTACTGACAATCTGACCATCAGTAGGCCGGCTCTTGTTTCTGTCTATAGTCAGCTGCAGATACCACTGATTGCATATTTTTCAAACAAACATTAGTTTGGAAAGTCAGAATACACATTACATACTCACTTTTTCAAATACTCATTCAGTTTGTCAACGGCCTCTGGGATTTTTCTTTGTGCTTTCAACACAGCAACTAGTCTCTTCTTTGCAAACTGTAACAAATCCAACAACATGGTATCAACAGTGACACAGTTAATTAAACCTAAACCCTTTAACATACCTGTTACACAAGGTTATAGTTTAAAACTCTATCTTGATGTACTTGAATTTCATACGTAAACAACAGATGGGGGGAAAAAGAGACAAAATCAGACATTATTCAAAACAGTCATACCTTAATCAGGAACACAACTGTGTAATACTGATATTCATAGGTAATTAAAGCAAACAGAAGAAGAAACATACCATGTTAGCATCATCTTTTTCTGAGATGGCTTGGTAGATTTCTTGAGCTTTCACGTAGCTGTTGAGAGACAAAAATAAGAGTAGTTGATTTTGTCTTTTACAGAAAACAATTCATACAAGTAAATTAATTAATTGTAAACATTTTGGTAAACAAAACGAAACAAGCAAAACAAAACATCACAAAAAAATCTTCAGCAGATCAAAACTACATGAATTTATTATACTGATGAGTTGTACTTCTATGAATACTGGAGGGCTAACATTTTATTTATAGTCATTACTTTTTTATATTTAAGAACAAAAATGACAAATGCATTCTGACATGACAAAAGAGAGGGATTAACAAATCTGTATTAACTGTTATCATCTACACAAGCCATGCAGTCAGATCTTGATGTTTGGACAATCTGTAGCCAGTCTGTTCAAGGGTCCACTGCCTCAGATCAACTTCCTGTGGCTGTAATTAACTCAGCATCAGAAGCTGTAATGCAGTTGTTTAACACAAGGGGCAAGGAGAAGCAACTAACAGGTGGATACGCAATGCAAACCAGAATTTTGGACGGCCAGGCACAACTGTATGAATCTGCTGAGTTTAGCCCCAAAATGAAAAAACAACAACATACACATGAAGCACCCAAGTATGCCAAAAGGTAACAAACTGCCATCATAAAAGCATGATGAAGTGATCAAAACAAAGCTAAAAATGATTAACACCTGTATATATATATATATAAATTTCAAACATAAAGTTACCGAAACTTCCCCCTCTTCCCACACCTGCATACTCCCTCCCCATCCCTAATAAGCCTGTTTCTGTGGACAATAAGCACCATGTTTACTTATATTACTGAAACAAGAAGTTTGCGAATCTGAAGAAGGTATGCAACATCATTCCCTTCAGTCAAATGAACTACTTTTCCTCAGGTATTAGTCTAGCAGAAGTTGACAAATTGCTGTCTTCATTAGTGGGTCCCTCTTCTGCATACGTTTACTATGCTTTGTCTAAGACTAACATACACATTGATCCATACTTAGTACATGTTGATTACCTCCCCTCTGCCTCCAACAGCATTCCTTCCAATCTCTTCACTCGAACGCTGCCAGGAAACTTGCTGTCCAGTGCTTCAATACACACCTGGTAGTACAGTTATAAATATTTTTACAAGATAATCACATTATTGGTCAAGACAGATGAATCACACATATCATCACATCCAAATCATAACTGGAAAGGAATGTAGATAGATAAACAGTTTTTAATACACACACAAAAACATGATCAGGGTAACACATTTTGTTAGAACACAAAACATGCTAAAAATATAGAAGTACATGTTGGAACTAGCACATTGTCAATTAAAACATAGGTGTAATGTGGGCACAAAATCAAATGTAACAACAACAAAAAACCAAAAACCATAATTTTTCAAAATGTTGATCTTTTTGGATATCACAGATGCAATCCAACCATACATCCTTGAACAACACCCTCAATGACTGAGCAGTAAAATGCAGCCCCTTACTTAAATCAAATCAAACAAAATATATTCAATATTCTATACTATATACAATAGTAACACTATCAGTAAGTAACTCATCACATGGAATACATACAGATGGCTCCTCTCCCTTCAGTAAGAAAGCATGAGTCATATGTATGATATGAGTGACCAATGTGTGGACAAGAGATAACTGCCTCTTAGTGCTGGGACAAGAAATACATCATTCACAGATTCACTTTCAGAAAGATTTTCTGCAGCTTGCTGTAGGAACACGTGTCCCACTCCAGCTGCCAGAGCTAAAAAAGATGTGTTTTTAGGTCTGACGGGGATGAGTGATACTGTGGTACTAGTAGTAACGGCTACATGTAATGTATCCCAGTCCCATCTTCAGAGAATACATGCACAGCAAATTATAGTGTAGATTAAATTACAACAAAGTATACAATAGCAACTGTACTAATGGATTAACTGTTGTGTAAATAAGTGGCATAGAGTGTTGAACAGAACATAACAATTTTGACAGCAAATGACCAGTTACACACCACTCACATCAGCAACGTCCAACCTCTGACAGTCTAGGGCAGCTACACACACTTGTTCATAAACATTCCACACTGCAAAATGAAACACTGACAGATTTTAAGCTGAAAACAAGAAGAAATCATTCCACAATGCCAAACAAAAATGACCCAGCTTAATAATGTTATTACATTTACAGTATATTTAACATTAACACTTCTTTCTGGACAGACTGTCAGTAAATTATTTGACTGACTATGTTGTGGAAGGATGGGGGAGATGTATGAATAAATTAACCTAAAAACTGTTTTTTTAAAAAGAAGAGAGAACGAAAGCATAGCATGTCCATGATGCGTTTAACTATTGTAATTGCCTGTTGTTGAATGCAAACATACATATGACTGGGAACTGTTATTGTGTTGGATTTTTTGTGATTGATTGAATTTGTAAAATAATTACATGAGTGGATAATTAGTGAGTTTGAAATTAAAGGTACAGAATACTGGAGTTGAGGGCATGGAATCTGTACTGGTTTTCAACCTTAAAATGCAATCTGGAATGCACGTGACTGTGAAGGATGTAATAGTTATTACTTACCTTTTATGACAACTGTTCTTTATGCATTATACTTCCTTCTGTTTTTAATGTGTTTAACTTAATGTAACCACATTATTCAATGTGGCAGAGCTGGTGCGAGTGAAATTTTTTCTTCAGTTACTTTTTTGTTATGATTGCAATGGACAATAAAGTATTTTAAACTGAATTGAACTAAAAGAATTAGGAAATGTATTTGTTCAACTATTCAATAACATTAAACTAAAAACCTTTGCAAACTCAAGTAGCATACATAAATATTATATACAGTAATACCACTGGGACTGCAGTAACTAACAGTGATCGCTATTATAACTGGCTACCTGAAAAACAACTCACGTTCATTTCCCAGTTTGTGGCTGGCATCCATGAGCACATCCTCCCACAGCTTGACCACCAGGTCCCCATCCCGCACCTGCTCCTCACGCAATTTGCGTAAAATGCCTCTGGCCTCTGAAAATGCTGCTGTTTTAGCTAAAGCATCACGTTCTTACTTAAATCAAATTTACTAAGATTTAGCATGTTCTAAAACTGGCAAATGTTTGATGTCTGAAGTACATCCTTCTTCAATTGACACTTAGGTCAGACCATTACTAGGTTGACACACAAACAAGCAACAACAACAACAAACACACACAGTGACACATACACACACAGAGTAAAGAAAAGAAAAAGCAACAAACAAAAAACAACAACCCATGTCTGCGCTAAATGTTTGAAAATGAAGTGTACATTTTTATATCAGTGCAGTGAATAGTTTTTCTCTCCATTGCAGCCATTGCCTTCTTTTCTTTTCTCTGTGGGGACCCTCTAGCATCTGTTGTTTTCTTCCACCCTTCGATCCATTTCTGATGTCTCTTCTCAGCTTCATTTTTTTCCCCTGCTACTTCACTTCCTTGGTTATTTAGATTTTTTTGGGCCAAATGTTTTGGCCAAATTTCTTTACATTGTCCAAGAAACACCACATGGTGTTCAAATCTAGGCCAAGAATGCCTGGGATAGAGGAAACTGGTAGTCTCACGGTCTATCACGATTACCATGATTACCTGATTTTGCAGACAAATCCAAAATGGCATCTAAAGCAGATGAAATCTATGTATGATGTGATCCTGGTCTCTATCACCATTTGGAGTACAGTTTTGTGTTTTACTTCAGAGAAACCTGAGCCTGCCAGCTGGTCAAGTGATTATCAATTCTGAACTTGCTTGACAGCTTCTGCTTGACACTGGCAGGCAGTCAAGTGCTAATCTACACCTCTAATGTTATGTAAAAAAACTGCTATGCTGCATTCAAAATTTAACTGATGTTTCAGTTCCTTCATAGTTTTTAATGGTTCATCACATACCACATGATACACTATACAATGATACACTATTATGCGACTATTGGGTGGTTCAGGCGGGGTTGTTAACTCCTTTGACCTTTGCCTGGCATGGCTTAAGTTCCTTGGCTGCTTTTACTTCTGGTGTGTACTTTCTTCACAATGGAAGGCAGTGATGATGAATTTGCAAATTTACACTGTCAATGTTAAAGGCATTTTTGGGGGCCCATAGTCAGAATGTGTCTGGCAACAAGCAATAACTTGTTGCTCAGGCTATTGGGCGGTTCAGTGAAGCTGGTTTGCATGAGTGAATGCCCTTTGTAATCTTTTGCAAAAGAAGCCGTGAGAGGTCACAGAGTCACTTCTGGGTCAATTTCTGAGTAGGCATTGCTTCATGCTGTGTATAACAATGGAAGTTGAACCTATAATTGCGAAACAGTACAAATGCCACCATTGTTGCAGTTGCAAAAATTATTGGGGAAAGGGGATGGAGGGTGGGAAAAAAGTGTCTTTGCATTGTTTTTTTGCTGACCAGAAGATTGCGAGTTCATGGAAAACATTTGTTTTGGAGCATCCTATAGCACGAGCAACAAGTTATTGCTTGCTGCCAGACACATTCTGACTACAGGCCTCCAAAAATGTCTTTAAAATTGAAGTTGGCAGTGTAAAATTCGCAAATTCACTGTCACCGTCTTCCACTGTGAAGAAAGTACACACCAAAAGTAAAAGCAGCCAAGGGACTTAAGTGATGCCTGGCGAAAGTCATGGGAGTTAACAAACCCGCTGGAATTGCCCGATAGGATGCCCCAAAACGCCAAGTCGCAATCTTCTGGTCAGCCAAAAAACAATGCAGACACCTTTTTTTCCCCCACCCTCCCCAATAATTTTTGCAACTGCAACTGCATCAGACGATCAGTGGTGGCATTTGTACTGCTTCACAATTCTAGGTTCAACTTCCATTGTTACACACAGCATGAAGCAACGCCTACTCAGAAATCAACCCGGAAGTGACACTACAACGTCTTGCACAAATGATTACAAAGGGCATTCACTCGTGCAAACCAGCTTCACTGAACAATGTTGGATGGTTGTGCTGGACTGTTTATACTTTAACCCAGCTCACATGTCTGTATTTTCACTTTTACAGGCTCTACCCATACATTTTCCCGACCCTTAAAGTTAAAATTCCAGTCTGCCACAGTTCTATGAAGTAATGAACACTGAATTTGAAATTAAAATAAAAAATAAAAAAATCAACATGGATCTGATTTTTGACTTTGCAAGAGCCTTGAAATTTTCTTGCTGTTAATTACAAAATGCAAACCAGAGGTACTACAGGAAATGTGTAGAGATTCTGTCAGTCTGTCAGTCTGTGTAGACAGTGAGTTCAACTTGGATTGCGCCTAGTCAGCGGAGTTACACTAGCATGCTTTGGACTGCTGTTAATAGTGTTATACTTGTAGTGTTAAATAAAGTAAAAGTCCAAGGTTTTTAGGTATGCAAAATGACCATCAAAATGATTGACAAATAAGTCACTAGTTTCAGATTTAATGAAATAAAAAATATATATAAAAATGTTTAATTGGGTTTTTAATAAATTTTATTTTCTGTAGGTTTCCCCGGAAGTGACGTCAGTCTGGGGAGTCAGTGCGGTTGCCATGTTGGATTCTTCAGTAAACTGTGTATGTGTGTGGTCGGCAAAAAAGTTACCTATGCCGGCCTACTGTTTTGTTGCGACTGTAACAATTCGCAGACGACCCCAGGTATAACAATGCACGAGCTCCCGCGCAATCGACCCGCAGTGAGGCAAAAGTGGATTAAGTTTATACAATTCAAACAAGCTGACTTTCTTGCTGCACTGCACCATGCCCATTTGTGTAGTGAGCACTTCAGTTAGTGTGATTTCGCAAACCCCATGGAATACCGAATGTTGAAGCTGACACAATGTTCTGGTACTCTTTCAAAATCCTGCCTGACACTGACAGGCTCAAACTGATATGGCTGTATCCTTGTGGGTCTCTCGGGCCAAGTATCAGTTTCATCTTTGGAGCTAGAGTTGGCCATTTTGCAGTGAGTCCCCAGAGTGACGTAGTAGGCATATGGTCACGTGATTTGGGCATCATGGCGACGCTTTCTTTACAACAGAAAATGCCTTTTTTCATGCATTTATAACCCTCAGATCACAGTTTCACCTACATCATCATTCTCAGCGAGCTTTAACGGAAATCGTGTCAAAAATCACTCCTAACCTTGGACTTGTCCTTTAAAGGAGTAATGTCCTCTGGGGCCTTAACTATGAATCGGGACTACGGTAGGCCAGGCCTAATACCAAAGTCCCTGATTTTAGAGTCTGAGACTGAGTTAGGCAAAGTTCGTATACATGGACACGGACAATGGTTGAGACAATAGAGTCACTGACTTCGTGCTGATAAGAAAGGGGTCATCACATGCGTCATCACTTGTACTAACTTTAGACAGGACTATCCCATCTGGGCATGCGCACCAACACACTTCGTTCACTTCCCTGTGACGTATTTCACACACACAAACATCGGTAAACATGCACATTAGGTGAAGGCATGCCTGGCAGGCCAAGATTCTGGATGCAATTCGCCATGTTTTACTTCTGCAACACCCAAGCAATCTCACCGAGGTCATTATTCATAAAAACGCTAATCTATCAACATCTTCAATGGAGTATTCTTCTTGGCATTTATGGAATCGAGTAACCGTAGCATCATCTGCTGTGTAAGCCATTTTGAACTTGTCAGAAAGGTGAGTGGACACTGTGAAATCAGGTAGCCTATGTGTGTAGACGAACTTAAATAACAAGAAAATAAATCAAGTGAGAATGTAAATTGTAAGACGTCAAGCAAACTTGCTCTCATAATAATTTGCAAACATTAAATCGTACAATCACATTAATCAGTCATTATGCCTGTGTCGCTCGGCTAGTGCGACCTTTCTTCCCCCAAAAATGAAAGAGCTTTGGCTGACAAACATTTAGTATTCATTTGACAAAGTAAATTAAAGATGTTGATATCACCTCGTGCAAGTGTTCCAGTAGTAAAATACGAACAATCAAAACATACAGTCTTGATGATTTAACTTCATTTTAAGTTTTTTAAATACAAAATTAAATATTGAGAGAGAGAGAGAGAGAGAGAGAGAGAGAGAGAGAGAGAGAGAGAGAGAGAGAGAGAGAGAGAGAGAGAAGCTGCTGGATTCAGATGTAAAGCCGCAACAACAGCAAAAAAAAACACAAGAAAAACCAACTTTAGATAGAAGCATAACATTAACAAGGCTAAAACTAAAAGCAGTCATAGTTAGAGTTAACCGGGCCTATGACATTTAATCCAGCGAAATCGCTAGCCTAAATATTGGCTGTTTAGGCCCGAGGTTCGGCCCGGACTTTGGTGTAGTCCCGGTCCATGGTTACCATTTTGGGGCCATTTTTAACAGCCTTGAGATTTAGGCCGGCCGACCACTTTAGGCCCGATTCATAGTTAATTTAACTCTTTCATCCCTGAAAACCGCTACAGCGGTTGAGAGAATCTTTCCCTTCATTCCTGAGAACCTCTAGGCATAAACACTCCCTTCCTTCCGGCTGGCCGCTGCAGCGGTTCTGCCTTTGAAATCCGCGCCTATCTGTCACATGGTCAGCACGTCAGTTCCCCCTAGCCAGTGTAACGGGACCTGAGGAATGTTTTGATAAGCCGCACAATACTTTGATTAGCCGTGCCTGGCCACTGCCAGACTGTGGGAAAGTGTCCAGTGCACAAAATTTGTCCATTTCTAGGGATGGGGTTAGGGTATTCTGTACAGTTAGAAAGATGGCAGCGGATGAGTACAATGACAGTGACCGGTTCTCTGATGATGATGTTTATGACAATCTGGGCGAAAATGATTTTGATCTGTTTGAACTGACAGAAGAGGAGAGAGCAGAGCTTGCAAATGCATTTAAAGATGATAGTAAGAGTGGTGATGAATTGGATGATGAAAACCTGCCATTGTTTTTTACTCAGCCACGTTTTGAGTGGACAGGTGGGGGACACTGCTGTGACACGAGACATACCTCTGATGTCCAATGCAGATGTGTACAGAGACATTGTAAATATAGTTGTACAGAGTTACGGTGGAAACATTGTGCATATATATGATAGAAACGGCGTATGGATTACACTAAAATGAAACAATCATACTGTGAACTCATGCTTCCTACTCTTGTGCAAACCGTCACCTTTTCATCACCATTTCAAGGACACAGACAATGTGACAAACTGAATTTCTGGAGACAGTTTCTATGTGGATGTTATCTGGGACATCAGACTGTAAGTAGGGAGCATGTTCCATTTCTCTTGGCATGTTCTGTGGGCCTGCAAATGTTGGTTTCGTCTGTTTGTCTTAAAAAGGGTATGTGTCACCTTTATTTGCACCTGTGTGTCACCCTCCTGGTGACAGTGACTCTGAAAGTGTGACCATTGCCTTCTGACTTCATTTACCTACACAGCGATATATAGGTTGCCATGGTTTTACTAAGAGCTTGCAGACACAGATGACTCAAACCCACATACCCTCTTTCACAGATTTTTTCCTTATGAAAACCCAGGAATGAAAGGACTGTTAAGTGTTATGCATATATAGGAACATAGGAATAAGGGGAAGTAATGCCAAATACGAAACAGGGATGAAAGAGTTAAGGCCCCTGATATCAGACGCCTTACTTCCACGAAATATTTTTTATCAAAACATACTAATTATTACTTCTAACAAGTTTTGTCGAAACACGCAGGCTTTTGGATGAAAAAATCCAGAAATAGGTACGAAACGTCCAGGGTACGAAGTGGCAAGGTACGAAACATCCGGCACATGCTGGCTGCTTTCAGTAGGTTCAGAAAATTACAACCTACGCCGGTAGGGAACTGAAAAAATTAGGCTACGATCCCTGAAACTCTACCTGCCATGTGAGCCTACTCTTGGGTTTAGGACGGCAGCTTTCATTTCTGTGTTATTTAACATTTAGATCAGAAATCACCCTAAAGGAAGGCGCAGAAACTTGGAGAAAAAACAAAACAAAACAAAACTGAAGAGACTTGCCTTCCCAGTTTATGTGCTGCGCCATCTTGAATCTCGTACACAACTCACGAGATGTTAAAATATTTAGCGCATGCGCACTCGTGCATTTCCATAGCAACAAGGTTGGCGTCTAAGGTGGCAGACTGCAGTCATAGTTTGACAACAAAATAGAAGCAAGATGATTCCGCCAAACGCTTCTCTCGTCAAATATGATAATCCTGTCCTTGTGAGCAGAAATACAGACAAGAAAACACCACGGGTATGGTATTTATTCGTTGTTTTTGTCGTCAAAAGAGGAATTGTTGTTGGTGAGACAGGGAAATTGCGGCCACCAGTTGTGTGTTTGTTGGAACTTTATAGGGTGACATTTCACAGTCCTTCCGTGTACTGGTGCTCATCCATTTAATCCACCAGAAATGTCATATACTAAATATGTATATAATATGTCTGAACCATGCTGTCTGAACTTGATCTGCAACCTCTCCAAGAATGAGGAAAGCAACAGCGGCTGTTCTTCCTGTACAAAGCAGTCACTGGACAGTTCCTTCTCTTCTTCTTTCCTAAAATGCCAACAGTCATGTAGCTGATTATTCTGGCACTTTAGGTGTGTTTGCAAAGTCCACATTTCAGCTCTGGTCACAAGTCCTTAAAACTAGTTCTTTATTTTTTTAATATATTTATTTTTAGATAGAGAATAAACTGTGCAACAACTAAATTTTAAGGATTTGTGACCAGAGCTGAAATGTGGACTTGTGAACACCACCTAAAGTGCCAGAATAATCATCAACATGATTGTGGGCATCCAAGGAAAGAAGAAGAAAGAAGATGAAATTAAATTGTTACAGACTTAGACTGTCTCAAAAAAAAAAAAAAAAAAATCCCCCTCAAAAAACCAGTTCCCGGCTATACCAGCCAACGACTACATCACCCATGTCAGGAACAAGAGGCCTGTTAGACCAAGGACTGTCCAAAACTATGGGCACCAGAATATTGTAACACACTTTGCAAGAAACAACTCGCAAGACTTTAAAGTTGAACTTGGCAAGACAAAATTGTACAAAACAGCTTCTTCCCAAGGACTGTGAGAGACTGGTACAACCTGGATGAATCCACAGTCTTTACCAATTCAATCAAAGGATTTAAAGACCTCTTCTTGATTCCACATCAGAACTAAATAAGAGCAAAAAGACTATTTTTAGCTGTTTTTAAGATTTAATTTTACTTTGGATAATTTGTGCTGTCCCCATTCCATCCTGTCGATGTATATGCCAGAGGTGGTCCTGTCACTGATGGCGTTAATGTATTCAGTTAAGAACAAGATAAACAAGACTGGAGAGTCGGTGGCGCAGATGAAGAGTACTTGCTCTCAAAAGACAAAGTTATGCACAATTGAGTATAGTCAACAAATGGATAGGCGACTATTATGTGCTGGGCTTTGTGCCCACCCTGAGATTTCTCTAGAGTCCTGTGCAGACTCTACAAAAGCCCCTCAGATGACACAGTTAACTGAGGTCCCCCTGTGAGTATATGCATGCAAAAAGATCACATGTATATATATATGCATATTAAAGATCCTGTAGTCCAGGTCAGAGTTTGATGGATTATGGAAACACCAAAATAACCCAGCATGCACTAAAAATGTAAGTCTTCGTAATGTTGAAGTTGGACACTAAATGAAAGAAGAAGAAGCTCTGGATGTGAAACACTGAAAATGGAATGTATTAATTGCAGTGATCCAGTGATAGCTGCCATCACAATCAGATGTTTTGATACAATGGCATGGAACAGTGCTTCAGTTTTAGCAATAGACTAGGATGAATGTGATGATAAAAAATGTAGGAAAAAGGCCAGATATTCATCTTTAGTTTTATGTTTGCACCATAAATGGTGATGTTTGACCATTCACAATGGAGGGGTGTGCAAATGTGTATGAGTGTATGTTTATATCCAAATGTGTGCAGTGTATGTGTGTGTGTGTGTGTGTGTGTGTGTGTGTGTGTGTGTGTGTGTGTGTGTGTGTGTGTGTGTGTGTTTGTGTGCTTCAGCATGTGTTTTTTGTTGACTTTCAGCAATTTTTTTTTTTTTTTACAGCTGACTTGTTTGTCTGGATGTGGAAATATGTGTTTATTATGATGTGTGCTACGTTTGTATTAAAAATGGTTAGAGATCTCTGCTCAGTCTAATAAATGTACAGCAGGATTAAGAGCTTTAACATATACATTTTATATTTGCTTTATTATAATTATAATGATGATATATATTTTTTAAGTCTTTTTCAGGACAAAACTGCTTTAGCTTGTTCCCAGTTCCTATCACTGCATACACATAATACATATGAATCTGAGTGATACATATATATGCAAATTTGAAAAGCGCAGATGTTATTAAAATGTCTTTCAGAGGGATGGTAGCCTTTACTCAGCTTTCTTCTGTGTGTGTGTGTGTGTGTGTGTGTGTGTGTGTGTGTGTGTGTGTGTGTGTGTGTGTGGATGCATGCATGCATGCATGCACACATGTGTGCATGTATACATGTGTATTGTAGATCTTGCTTATGACTTGAATTGTGAGGGAGAGCTTTTGAGAATACTGGTAAATTCAGTAATTGTCATACATATTTGAGTGGGCAGTGGGGGACTGACTGGTGCATGTGTGTGTTTCCTTGTGCATGTGTGGGTGTGTTTGTATGCATGAATAGTCATTGTTAGCTAGGTGGTTATGTTTATGGTAGAGTACTATACTTAAGCCAATTAAGGTTCTGTCTGTTGAAATGTATGTTAATGGGTTGTTGTTTTTCATGCTAGCAGTCATTCTTGTTTCAGATTCTACTGTGCAATGAGTTTAACTCATGACAGAGAATGGTGCTTTATATATATATATTTAAAATATTTTGTTATTATTGTTTTGAATTTGTTGTTTCTTATGGTTGACCCTTCCAGGCAAAGGCACTAAAAACAAGCCCCACTCCCCCAACGACCACAGGCCCTGTACCTAACCCTCCCAACAAACAGAAGTTGTCTCCAGTCGATGCTAAAGCAGCACAACAAACAGATGAGATCCTGAACTCGATCCTTCCACCGAGGTAAGTACATGAAAATGCAGTGAAAATGCATGAAATATACTGAAATTGCAGTGGATTCTTTCTTTGCTCTACTGACATATGACATGCGTGATGAAATGTTTGTTATCTGGAAGAAAGACATCATATGACATCCTGCTCAGGAGAAGCCAAGTTCTAGAAAATGAATGTTTCTGGTTGGCTTAAGCTGTTTGCAAAACCAGTGGGAGGAACTGCATCAGCAGCACAAATTGTTCTCTGGGAAAGGGGTGGTGCATAGAGTCATAGACAGACCTCAAGATAATTATAGACCTCAAGATGATGGCATAGTTATAGACAGACCTCAGGATGATGATCAAGACATTACTTTGACATGAATAAAGGTGACTGTTTTTTCCCTTTCTGTTTGATGTAAGTTTCACAAGGCTTGGTACTTGTTTTGCTACATGCAGTTATGGCTATCACAGCCTGTGAGGTCATTTTGCATCTATGTCTGCTAGTGTAGGACAGAGTGTGATTTATTTCCCTCTGTTGATTATTCAAACATTTGAGCTTTTGCAAGAAAAAGAAAAGAAAAAAGTATTGATTTGGCTCTTTAAAATGTATTTACTTCAGATTTTTATTTTCAAGTTCCATAAATATTTATGCTTACAATAATACATGCAGTAATGCAGACAACAAATATTCATTGTGGTTGAAGCCCAGATCCAGCTGTCTGAAAAAGAAGAACAAAAAAAAGTGAAACTACAGGAAATTAGATTTTATTAATAATCAGCATTAAAGGGGTTGAGGTGTGCACTCCAAGCCTCACTATTTGGCACCCTTCCTCCAAACTATTGCCAGTGAAGTGGCACTCCTTACCTCCTTTCAGAGATGTGTACTTGTTTGGTACTAATACAACTGTGGAAGTAACATAGTTTCAAAACATGCACATCACCACATGAATCTGTCTCAGGTAAAAAGATGTCTTGATTCAAACGATTTGGGTTTTATTTGTGCTGGCGTAAGCAACGTGGGTGGTTATAAAAGAAATGCCAGATATGAGTTGTCTGTTACAAACTTACTGTCACTTGAGCACCAACAGAAAACTGTCAGCTGACAATTTTCAGAGATGTATAGTGTAACCAGTCATGGCAGTGGTTGGAGGAAGAATGTCATAGACCAGTGCTTCAAGTTTGGTGATGACAATGACCTTGCTTACACTTACAGAGAATGGACAGAAAACGGTCAGCTGTGGGTGCAGCAAGTGTCCAGCACCCCTGCCACACGCCTGGATGTTGTCAACCTTCAGGAAGAACTGGACCGCAGGTTGCAGCAGCGTCAGGCCAGAGAGACTGGCATCTGTCCGGTGCGTCGAGAACTGTACTCTCAGTGCTTTGGTGAGTCTTTCCTTTTCACCTGGTGGCCAGGCCATGTCACATTCTACTTCTAGATTTCTGAGGCATTGCAAGGTGTTTGTATGCACATGTTTAAATCTCCAGGTGAACACAATTAAAATTGTGATTTTCTTGTTGTTGTGTTCACATGTGCATTCATTCAAGTGTTTTATATGATATATATATGCACATGCAGCCTATAATTATGGACACTGGTCTTCATTGTAAAGTGCCTAGGGCCATAGGGTAGGCACTGAATAAGTGTATGATTGTTATCATGATCTTATCATTATTATCTTTTGAGTTTTGTTTTTTACAGAGATTTTTCCACAGATGGCTTGATTTTACACAGGTATCATCTTTCAAATTTTTGACAAGAAAGGAAACTTCCATCACCAGTATTACTTCTCTTTCTTTGACTTCCACTCAGCTTTCTGGAACCCTTTTCAGGAATAATTTTAGAGACATTGTGCTGGCACAGACTTTTGTTCCTTTTGCAATCATATTTTGGTTGATTTTTTATTTCAGATGAACTCATCAGACAAGTGACCATTAACTGTGCTGAAAGAGGGCTGCTGCTGCTGCGTGTTCGGGACGAGATCCGTATGACCATTGCTGCCTATCAGACGCTGTATGAGAGCAGTGTAGCTTTCGGCATGCGCAAGGCATTGCAGGCAGAACAGGGCAAAGCTGACATGGAAAACAAGGTGGGCAAAGACTAGGAAGGGGCATCATTCAGCTCATCAACTGTAGTCACTGCTACAGACTCCAGATAGTGGCCTTGCTGGGGACTTAGAGATCAGGATATTACAACAATCAAATATGTATTGGATTCACTTGTGCGTCAAGTTTAGTATTTCTTGCAGAAAACAAGCTAACTGCATTTACTCATAGAATACTGATCAGATCATAGGATCCGATGAAGCAATATTGCATTGAATGCGTATCAGTTTATGTCATCCACTGACAAATCAATATCTTACTATAATAGCCCAAGAACATGCAAGTCAGGGTGTTCATCTTGTCATAAATGTATATTCATTGTGTACTAAGACTGCTTAATAGATAAATGTAAACTTTGTTTCCAGCATCTTGTATTACTATTTTTTTTTTTTAGCTTGAATAGTTGAGAGACAGTCTCTCTTTCTTAACCTAGTTTGAATTTGCTGAGGTACCCCTCCTGTCAGCATTGCTCTGACTCCCCTCTGCTTGGTATGGACAGAAAAGAACAGGCACTGTGGCCCGATTTCCACTCTGTTATTGTTCTCTGCTCTCCAGCAGACTCACTGCACTCATGTCACATGCATTTCTAAATGAGTGGCAATAGCCTTTTGAAGTGCAGCATTTGAATGTCTACCAAAGTGGTGTACTTACAGCACTATTTGGTTGTTACAAGGCTGGTCAGTGCCACATGAAATTGTTGCCATATTGACACACATTCTGTGGACACCATACAGCCATGCACCAGTTTAGTGTCACTTCATGTAAAGCCACATGTAGGTAGGCTGCATGTGTATTTACCTGTAATCCACCACCTGAAATTTTGGGCAGAATGACCAGAATCTTTTACGTGCTTCTTTGGTAACATGGAGGTGCAATGGATACTGAAACAAGTCAGCACAGAAAGTTGACCCCGGTGAAGAAAATTCTCCTGCTGCTCCTGCCAGGACTTGAACCCAAGACCTTTTGATCACAAGTCCATTTCTCTGCCACTGAGCTATCCCTGATCCACATTAAAAATCAGATGGAATGGTCAATGATACCAGCATGTCCTAGCCACATACGTTTTTTAACAAGGGTATTACTGAAGGGACCAACTCTTTGAAAACTTGCGCTTAATGTTTGTTTTATGTATGTTTTGTTATTTGTGCGTATGGACTGATTTTGTAAAATTTACATGTGAGAAGAACTTTAAGATGTGCATTTGTTTATGCAAAGTTTGTCCTGAGGTGACCCTGTGTGGTTGACAGGACATTAAAATACAGTTACTGACCAACTCTTCTGTCTGTCAGATTTCCACCTTGGAGGACGAGAAGCGTGACCTGGAACGCCAGGTGAATGAGCTGAAGGCAAAGTGTGAGCAGATTGAGAAGCGAGCAGCAGAACAAAGACAAGTGGAGGAGAAGAAACACACAGAGGAAATTCAGTTCTTGAAACGCACCAACACCCAACTCAAGGTACCCAGCAGTTAGGCCTCTGGTCACGCAAGTGTTGGATAGTGTCACCTCACAACACATGCTTCTTTCATTGCAGCTCTTGATTCCCCTTCTCACTTCTCTTTGCTGTGTGTGTGTGTGTGTGTATGTGTGTGTGTGTGTGTGTGTGTGTGTGTGTGTGTGTGTGTGTGTGTGTGTGTGTGTGTGTGTGTGTGTGAATGAATATATTCTTGCAGTATAATTTATTCACTGACAGAATCCGAAAGGAACACTTCCATGACCAGATGAGTGGCACTTTCCTTTTCAAGTAGAGCCCAGGCACAAACAAACATTTTTCTCAAACAGAAAAAGGAACAAACAACTCCCTCCCCCCAAAAAACAAAACAAAAACAACAACAACAACAACACCCACGCAACAACAACAAACAAAACAGCAGCAACAAACCCACACACATGCAATGCATGAGCGCATACACACCACCATATTAGTGATATAAAATGGTAGAAGCAGAATACTATGACATTCAAACACTGGGTATGTCTCTTGTTCACTGTGATTTTTTATATTGCTACTAAATAGAAAAAAGGTCAGAGCAGTGTAAAGGCCTCAATGTGTCATTCAGTTCTCAGCGTTGTTGGATATAATCCTTCAGTTTTGACTGACAAGTTTTTAATAAGGAAACTGTTGCCCCAAGGAGGGTGTCCTATCAAAATCCATGCTGCTTGTGATATATATATGGTGTATCAGGGATTGCCAACCACAGCTGGCCTGGTCACTTCCTGCTTCCTGATACCAAACAGACCTGCTGTGGCCCAATGTCTGTGTAGTTGCCTCGTGTGGACTCCTCAGCTGTTTAAAGCAATTGTCTCTTCAACTATTTTATTCTGAAGCTGCTGCATCGGAAAAAAAAAAGGGAAGATATCCCAAACCAACAGTTTCTAATTAACTTCCCTTTATTAAAAGCAAACAGTTGTGAAGTGTGAAGGTGAGCATGTTCTTGGTCAAGCACTAACCGTAACACAGAGCACCACAACAACCCACACTTGCAACTTTTCAGCAACGTTTTTTGTTTTACCTTTCCTCTTTTTCCGATATTTGTTCTGATCATTTTTTTCCCATTTGATCAAAACTTTACACTGATGATGTTAATGTTAAAATTTTGTTTCTACTTGGGTGGGTTGGGACTGAATTTGTTTTAGTGCTGTTCCCATCATAATCTTGAAAGCTGTGCTAGATGCAGACTGGTCAGTCATTACCAAATACAGAGGGTTTTTTGACCTTATGAATATTAACGAGTTAAGTTTATTAGTTCCAGCTACTGTTGGCCGCCCGCTCAGCTTCTGCGCGGGCGCGGACCAACTTCTCACTTCTGACATAAATCCCTCTGTTGCCACAAGGACTTTTATTCCAATCTTGAAGCACTGTTTTTCCTCAGTACATACATTTTTAATGCATGCAAATTCACACCCACTTTGTTCTCTTAAGGCCTTTTAAGCAACACAGCCTAGATTTCACAAACTGGAATGGAAACCTTTCAGAGAAAATGACACTTTTGGGTGGTGCATGAATCTGACATAAGCACATTGGTGCTCTTGCTTGTAGGTACTTTGTGTTGCTAACAGTGCTGTTCAGCTCACAGTTTGTGTTGCTAACAGTGCTGTTCAGCTCACAGTTAGCCTTTGCAGTTACATGTTACCTATGTGCTTATGAAAGAGAATTAGAAAGGAATGAAAGCATGCGCAACAATCCAAAATATTACTTCTGAAGTTAAGTGCATTGTTATTTTGCTTAGTAGTCTTCACTTAATAGTTTGTGATCAGAAGTCATTGTCAAGGCAAAGAGTTGCTGCTGAACGTAATCCACAACTTCACACAAAGCAGGTCTTCACCACCTCACATAGTTTTCTTATCATGCTTTGAAGTGCTGATTGTTCTTTTCAGTCTTTCATTTTCCTGAGCAAAGAGTTGCTTACATTGCATGAATGAGACTGTTACATTGTTCAGTTTAACTTTATCACTTTTATACATGGCTAATTTAATGTTTTGTCTGTTTGTTAATGTGCTGTATGAATGGAATGTCACCAAGACCAATATCCTAATATGCTTTGCTGAATGCAATCCACAACTTCACACACACCATGCCTTCACCACCTCACAGTTTTCTTATCATCCTTTGAAATGCTGATTGTTCTTTTCACTCTTCTATTTTCCATTAGTGACTGCACACAAATGTTATCACAATAATGCCTGGGAAAGAGACAAGGGGAGAAATTGACTGACATTGCAAAACTCAGCTGTTGTCTCCCTTTGGAGTATGTTATCTCCCTTCCCAGTTCTTGGATTGTGAGTGTGACGTCCTGTGAGCTGCATAGTCACCTCAGGATGAACCACACTTTTAAATTACTTTTACACAAGTCGCTAAATAACAAGTTTGTCAAATTCACTGTTACAAAGTAAAAAAACCACCCATTTATCTCTCCATCAGCGCACAGCAACACGTTTTGGTACCCATTTATATGCTATGGGTACTTACCATGGGAACCTGCCCAATTTGTTTAGGACTATGAGTGGGGTGACCTGTTTTATTCTGCGGGCCCATATGGGAAACTATTATCCAAAAGTAATGCAGTTAAAAAGTAGGGAGAAGATTTGGAGGAGAAAAAAAGTTAATCGATTTAGGAGGTAGAAATTAGGCTGACGGAATTCCTGGAAGCATGTGTGACTATAATCTGACCTACTCCAGGTTAAAGGGAGCATATTTGTCAGCTCCAGGTTCTCAGCAGAAGGAACCATAATTTCTGTGTCCGCAGTTCTCCACTGTGGGTTCCCTTCCACAGCAGAAATCTTGGGACTGTAAAATTATACATGCAAGAGGTTGCTGCAGCAATGTTGTACGCTATGCCCTTGGTGCCTGAACTGTTGAATGTCTTTGTAGCTTATTTATGAGTGTACTAACAACTTACCACACTTCACAAAACAGTGATAAACTGGAGCCTAGTTTTGCAGCACAGCTGATGATGAAACATTTGTATGGCACTAGCACTGCCCAGCATACCAGTTCTTTTCCTTTGCTCTCTGCTAGCAACAAACCACCACCAGAACAAACAACTTTTGCTTGACAAGTGGAACTCAGCTAAATTTTAGTGCAAAACAAATAGGTGTGACCATTTGAGATACAACTTTGTTGACACAGTTATAATCATTTGCGTGTTTCACGCCATGGATTAACTTCTGTTCTAAATTCCACTTCTTTTTTTCAAAACAGACCCAGTGTTCTAGCAAAAGAACCAGATTGCTGTTTACAGAATAAGTCTGTTCTTTGAGGCATCTGTCCTTAACGTCAAAAGTTCAATTTTTGTGTTAAAATGACCACAGACACTGTGCCAACCCAGCTGTATACAAACATTTCTGTAACTGTTCTTAGCCAATTGTTCTATGCCAAATTTGGATAATCACTCTTGCAGCCCACTTTAATGAAGAGAAATTCTTAGCAGACAAGGATCAAGTTCATTCTAGTTCTCAGAATCACATACTATAGATGGTAACTATGCCCAGTGTATTTAACAGCTTATTATTTAAACAAAACATGAATGTGTGTGTGTGTGTGTGTGTGTGTGTGTGTGTGTGTGTGTGTGTGTGTGTGTGTGTGTGTGTGTTTGTGTGCGAGTGTTAGAGATTATGTGTCTATGTGTGTGTGCATTTGTGTGTGCATGCATACAGGCAGGTGTGTGTGTGGGAGGGGTGGGGGAAATTATGACAGAGGTGTGATGGGACTTTACTAAGCTGCTCTTTCCTGTTTTCAGACACAGTTGGAAGGTATCATCGCGCCGAAGAAATGAAGTGGATGTGCCTGTAGACAAGAATGAGGACTGATCCCCCTCTTCACACACACTTCCAAAAGCACAGCGCTTCATAAACTCAGACTTGTTTACGCCATCAGTACACTGGATTGGATTGGACACAGAACCAACTCTCGAGTAGATGGAGATCATTAAGGAGTGTTATATTTTTCCCCATTTTTGTTGTTTGACATTTCATTCTACATCTGGTTTTGTATGAACTGGCGCAAGATTTGTGATACATTGCATGACACAGTGTTGTTGGTGAAGCATGAGCAATTCCTTTCAGTGTTCGTGTCAGAAAATGACAGCAGTTTTTCCAGATTTAAAAGGTAAGGAAGTTTGCCATAGCACATTTTCACGTGACCACAATGGGTACAATATTGAACAAAATTTTATTGACGGCTTTTAGACAATTTTTAATTACAAGTAATGTTTCTTATCCTTGAATATTTTTGATCACTTTCTATGCATTGTTCTAAAATTATCATGTTGTCAAGGGGAAAAAGATATCTACAAACCTTTAATAATGTAAATTATTATTAAAAAAGAAAAGCTGAACAAAGTTTTATTTGTGTTCATGACACTAGAGGGAGGTAGGGAGGTTGGTGGAGAGTGTGTGTGTGTGTGTGTGTGTGGGGGGGGGGGAGATATTAAAATATGCATTGGTTATCACTTAGAGAGAGAGAGAGAGAGAGAGAGAGAGAGAGAGAGAGAGAGAGATTAAAATATGCATTGGTTATCAGTTAAAAACAAGATGTTTCAGCAATCACAGTCTCTTTAATTCCAGAGAAGCAAACCAAGTCAGACAAATAACTGTGTCGTCCAGTTTGACTCCAAAGTGCTATTTAGTTTTTAAACAGCATCTTGTTCTGTCCAGCTTAAAGCAGTTCACATCAGTATCTTCCATACTCACACTTTCATAAAGGAACAATGGACCAAGTCTAGTAATGTGCAAAATGTCCTGCTGTATTTCTTTACTCTTCAGTTAAAAATGTTCGCTTGACTACATCACTTTAAAACAATAATAACAGAAATGTTAAATGCAAGTGTCTATGTTCTGGAACTTAATTTTCAACACAACTTCTACCAGAACTAGTCACACTCAGCTGAACGTTTCTAAACAAGTATTGCTTCTTGTGTCATCATGACTCGCCAACCCTGTGTTTCACAATTTATCGATGTAAAATTCATACCCCACCCCATCCCACCCAAAAAATCTGACAAAATGGAGTGCAAATGTTCAGTGCACACACATACAAAACAATGTTTGTGTGAGAAGCATGCATGATTCCAATTTTAGAACTGGCCATACATTTATCCCCCAAAATGAATATCATTTACACCCATAAACCTCTCCGTCATGTCATTTACACACATAAACCTCTCAACCGTCCCTTTATTTCAGACACAGTGACTCCAGTATACCCCCCCCCCACACACACACACACACTTTGTTACAGGGGGTATAAAACTGTTCCAAACACAGATGTGAGGACATCATTGGCAAGGGACTAGCGTGGCAACTGCATGTTGACAGCAGACTGTTTACATTTCACCAAATCCCCCACTGTCCATGTACACCACATGGGGTTTGGTCTAATGCCCTGCAACTTGAAGCCCAAGCACAGCAAACAACATTTGTGGCATGCTCCTGAGAGCAAGAACAAAATGATAACAAAGGATATCTACTCAGCACCCATCTTCCACACAAAGTAGAAGCACAGAGCTCTTTACAATATGACTAGCAACAGCACAAACAGAAACATGGACACAGAAAGACACATGCACACATACACCCTGATGGTGACAGACACACACATGAACACACACACACACACACCAAACACTCCACCCCCTGCACACACCATAACTGTACATCTACTTATAAATAAATAATGCAACCAATCATTAATTATGCAGTCATCCAAACCTTACTGTACAAATCAACCCACATGTACACAGAAAACCAAATGCTGTCACTGTGACAGTTGTTGGTGCTGCCACCCAAAGTGTCCACATCAACCTGCTGTGGTGTTGAGCTCCCAGTCAACACTGACACATGGGCAGATGCTTCCATCATGAGAGAACAAAGACATCTCGTGAAATTCAAGAAGATTTTTTTTGTTGCAAACTCACGTGAAACATGATCCTATGTGTGTGTGTGTGTGTACACACATGTGTGATCTTGTGTGCGTGTGTTTTACCATGCTTTGTATGAAAATGTTTGTTAATTTGTGTGTGTTTTGTTTGCTTGTTTATATAAACATCGATTTGTGTATGGGTATTAGCGCATTGCATGTTTTTTAAGTTGTAAAGTGCTTTGAGGCTCTGAAAGCACTCTATCAATTCCCTCTTATTATTACATTAATCACAAAGAGAACTCACTATTTTTGAAAGCTATAAAATGTAATATGATCATGTAATAATCATTATGTCTGTAACAAGCACTGGAAGTTTTCTTCTGCTTCTGACCTTGACAAAACTATTTCCAGAAAACATTTAAACATCTGAATACTAGGTCAAGGTCACCAAATGAACATAAACTGGTAGAACGCAATGCAGGCTGTTGTCACCCTCAGCTTGAAAGTACTGCCAATACAAGGTCCTAAAAAAAGCCTCCAACATTACAAGTGGACATGACCAGACAGCTGCCAAGACAGAAGAACAGGCTTGTCTTTAACTCAGACGTTTTCATTCAGTTCGTGAACTGGCATTAACATGTTCACGTTAAGCCCTTTCTGGGGTTGTTTTAATGGCCGTTCATGTTACCATTACCATAAAGGACAAGGCTTTAGTGTGGCGGGAAAAAAGCAGCAGGAAGTTGTGTTGCTTCCTGACAGCTGGTGCTGGACACCACAGATGCTGATCATCATGTCTGACTCAGTGTCACACAGTCAGGCAGTGGCAAACACCTGGACTTGCAAGGGCACCATACTTCTACCTTGGCACCATGGAAACATTCACTCAGGCTGTGCCTATTGGGTGGGGTTGTTAATTCCCTTGACTTTTGCCTGGCATCGCTTAAGTCCCTTGGCTGCTTTTACTTCCAGTGCATACTTTCTTCACAATGGAAAGCAGTGACAGTGGATTTGCAAATTTTACACAGCCAGCTTTAAAGGCATTTCTAGAGGCCCATAGTCAGAATGTGTCTGGCAACAAGCAATAACTTGTTGCTTGTGCTATAGGATGCCCAAAACACATTTTTTCCATGAAATCGCGATCTTCTGGTCAGCCAAAAAATGATCCAGACACTTTTTTCCCCACCCTCCATCCCCTTTCCCTGGTAATTTTTGCAACTGCAACAGTGGTGGCATATGCAATGCTTTGCAATTCTAGGTTCAACTTCCATTGTTATACACAGCGTGAAGCAACACCTACTCAGAAATCAGCCCGGAAGTGACGTTGCAACCTCTCACGACTTCCTGCGCAAAAGATTGCAAAGGGCATTCACTCGTGCAAACCTGCTTCACTGAACCTCCCAATAAGCCAGCAGCAATGTGAACACCCATTTCTATGGCCTGGATTATAAATGCAAATGCTGATACCACAGTTGTTGTTAACTGCTGTTGTATAGTGCTACTCTCAGCTCTTGAGCAGACTCACTGCATTTGCATGTGATTCTACATGAGTGACTAGCTTTTTATAGCATGTTTTTCAATATCCACTAAAGTGGTGTACTAAAGTGCTAACATGGTTGGTGTCACATGAAACTGCTGCCATCTTGGCGCATTCTGTGTATGCCATACAACCATGCACCATGGTGACTTCACACAAAGCAAAATACGTAAGGTGCATGTAACATGTCACCTGCACTTTTGGCAGAATGGCCAGGATCTTCCATGTGCTTCTGTGGTGTGTTCTTAAGCATTGTGGGTACCACTTCAGATGCAATATTTCACGCAGACTGCTCACAGAATAAGGAACAACGTCTTTCTGTAAATCTTCTTCACTAGTCACCACCTCTGCAGGACAACAGTCCTAAAGATAAACTACAGGGGCTAAACTGTGTACCCAGAAAGTCTTCATCACGAACAATGACACACAAAGTGTGCTGTCTTTCCAACTATGTCTGGAATTCCCTCCTGCAGGTTGAGGTGATCCCACAGCAGTGATGGTGCAGAGGTCTCCATCCTGGTTGTCAGCCCCAGTGTGGGAGATCAGAGAGAGGAGTGGGTGGCCTGCGCCACCTTGGATCCTGTCTTGCGGCCAATGGCATTGGATATGTACTGGCCAGCCTCTATCAGCTTGTGGATGTTGACACCCTGTAACACAACCATCAGTCTCACACCCACAACACATCCTGCTGCATCACACTCACAATTAAACCTGCTCAAGAAAGTAGTGAACCCCACATCCTCCCTTCCCACTCAACACATACAGGGCAATGAACCACAAATATTGTTGACACTAAATCAAAGCAACAATTATTTTTAGTTGCATCCACCAAGCATCCAGTTCTTTACCCCAACAGAAAACAAAAGCAACAATCCATGCTAGTCTATTACAACACTCTTCATCAGTTCATGTTCCTGATTTTTTTCTGACCAACAGTTTCAGTTGTAAACATTTACAAATGCATAATGCCATGATTATAACATTTAAAACTATTGTTAATACATAAACCATATGTGCAATAACCCTAAAAGAAGGTTCCTGTACCACAGAAATCCAATCAACTGAATACACAAT
>OY757556.1:8300932-8303432 GCA_963584105.1 Alviniconcha strummeri
ACCCACCACACCCACTCAAGCGTCAGCCTGTTCAACAGTTATGTAAAACAGATGTGTATCAGACCAGGGATCTACAGATCTCGGATATTTACAACTACGTTTTTAAAGCGCGATTACATTTTATAGCTTGAAACCAAACGTCACAAATGGAAATGAATCCGTGTTAGCGTGTTAAATGAATTAATTTTCTCAACAGACCTCAACTCAGGTCACTGTGTCGTTTTAAATTTGAATGAACTCTGACTCCATTTCACACTTTTCGAACATCCTGTTATGTCTGACGACAAACAGTGATTCATAAAAATAAAATAAAATACACACACACACACACACACACACACACACACACACACACACACACACACACACACACACACACACACACACACACACACACACACACACACACACACACACACACACACACACACACACACACACACACTAACACACTAACACGCTAACACACACACACACACACACTAACACACACTAACACACACTAACACACGCTAACACACTAACACACACTTACACAAAAGCTCAGTTCTGCAGAAGAGCCTGCTCAAGGCTTCGACAGCTGCAGGAACAGGAGTCCCCGCAGGCCGAGGCCCCGCAACAGGAACAGCACCCGGCTTCTGCATTCCGCCTCCTTCTGGTCGGTGTCGTCTGTCCACCCACGGCTACTCCCGCCTCCGACAGCAGTCCTGCAACACCAGCAACACTTGACGCAACCTCGTTGCGTCCCTCTGGTCGTAATTAACTGCCATGGTTGACTGGGCGTGAAGAAAACCAGTTCCTTCCTTCTGGGCAGCGATTCAACAACACGTATGCAGCTGTCTCTGACAGCAGACCTTGGCCATACAACCGCCGTCTCTGACATCAGACCTTGGCCATACAACCGCCGTCTCTGACATCAGACCTTGGCCATACAACCGCTGTCTCTGACATCAGACCTTGGCCATACAACCGCTGTCTCTGACATCAGACCTTGGCCATACAACCGCCGTCTCTGACAGCAGACCTTGGCCATACAACCGCTGTCTCTGACATCAGACCTTGGCCATACAACCGCTGTCTCTGACAGCAGACCTTGGCCATACAACCGCTGTCTCTGACATCAGACCTTGGCCATACAACCGCTGTCTCTGACATCAGACCTTGGCCATACAACCGCTGTCTCTGACAGCAGACCTTGGCCATACAACCGCCATCTCTGACATCAAACCTTGGCCGTACAACCACTGTCTCTGACATCAAACCTTGGCCGTACAACCACTGTCTCTGACATCAGATCTTGGCCATACAACCGCTGTCTCTGACAGCAGACCTTGGCCATACAACTACTGTCTCTGACATCAAACCTTGGCCGTACAACCACTGTCTCTGACATCAAACCTTGGCCATACAACCCCTGTCTGACAGCAGACCAACAACAAGGACAGAACGACGCCACCTGGCAGCTTCCTTCAAGCACACCTTTAACGACCAGTCAACCAGGTCAGTCAAAACCAGATCCAGAATGGAACAAAAACGTATAACTTTCCCAGAATGTTGATCTCCTTCAGATAATCGAAGATACGTCCTCGGACAGACTCTTAACGACCGTATATGCCGCTCCCTTGAAAAAAGCTAAATAACTCATCACCTCAGGGTATTTATGAGAAACTGGCGGAAACAAATTAGTTTTAAGGTCTGAGAAGGCTAGTTTATTTAAAAGCGAAGTACAACAAACATAAACCTCCTGAAACGAATTTAAAAGCAGTCAGTTAGCAAAATTTCACATACGCATTTAACGTAAAAAAAAATCAAACATAAAGTAATATATATATTTTTTTTATACTAATAGCAACAACGACATCAACAACATCAACAACATCAACAACAGGCCTGTAACCTGTGTCGTTGGGTCTTGCTGAAATCGGTACCAATTCTAATATACCCATATCAATGCAGACAGAGCGTACTGGTTTGGACAGAAAAACAAACAAAAATAAATACATAAATGAATAAACAAAATAATAAATAAATAAACGCGCCTGGAGAGAGACGTGTGTTTTTTTCTCTCCATAATAGTCGCACAATAGTATCTCTGTGACGTAGAATTATGCAGAATTATCTCTCTCCAACGACAGTTGGACATAATTATGATGCAGTCACGACGCGAGTCGTAACATCATGCCCACGGTTAGTTGCGATAGCTGGGGGCGATGACGTTGAAGAAGGATGACGTGATAAGTTACCTCGCACTGTCTGGAGGGTCGTGATGAAACCATCGAAGGCACTGGTCAGCGCCGCTGTATCTGCAATGTCGGTTCATCAGGTGTTTACATTCTGTTGTCTTGTCTATCACAGACACCCCCCACACCCTCCCCCCACACACATACAATTTTAAAGTTATTTTCTTGAAGTCTGTTGTTGTTTTACTGAGACGTTGTTATCTCGATAGTCGTAAGATCAGTTTAATATTATTATGTGAAAAGACTTTAAATAAAAGGAA
>OY757556.1:8305932-8340516 GCA_963584105.1 Alviniconcha strummeri
CTGATGTGTGGAGTATTGTGTGAAGGGTGACGTGTACATGGCTAAATTGTGTTGTGTGCAGCGTGACGTGAACATGTCTGATGTGTGGAGTGTTGTGTGTAGGGGGATGTGTACACGGCTGGTATGTGTAGTGTTGTGTGCATGGTGACATTTACACGGCTGAGTTGTGGAGTGTTGTGTGCAGGGTGACGTGTATACGGCTGATGTGTGGAGTATTGTGTGAAGGGTGACGTGTATACGGCTGATGTGTGGAGTGTTGTGTGCAGGGTGACGTGTATACGGCTGATGTGTGGAGTGTTGTGTGCAGGGTGACGTGTATACGGCTGATGTGTGGAGTGTTGTGTGCAGGGTGACGTGTACTAGGCCTGAGTATACCTCCGCCACTCCCGCCCTTCCATTCTCCGGCTTTGGCAACGACCTCATCACCGACAGGGACCAGCAGTGCCGTCTAGCAACAAACGACAGCGACAGCTACATGTGTGACCCAGCCATTGTGAGTTGAGACTGGCTGCACTCCCTTTGTCGTCTGATTGTCAGTGACCGTTCTTGTGTGTGGCTTACCCCCTGTGTCAGCTGTCAGTGACCCTTCTTCTTCTTTTGGTCTGTTAGTAACCATTTTTGTATGTGGCTTACCTCCCTTTGTCAGCTGTCTGTCACTATAGTGTCAGTTACCGTTCTTGTGTGGGACTGCACTGAATTTGTCAGCTGACATCTTTTTCCAGAAATCTTTCCAACATATCTTTCGTTATGAGATATATGTTTTTGTATGGCTCTTGTTGAGCAGCTAAGGGGATGATAGTTGGCAGGTGGTATGTGCAGATTGCTGCCCTATGGCACTGGTATTAATGCGTTTGCTTTCGACAGACTTTGAGTCAAGCTTCAAGATTCAAGATTACTGTCTTATCTCATTATACTTTATTATGATCGTCCAGAGGTGGCCGTGTGTGGTTGACCGCACGTTAAAAGCCAACAACTAACTTACTGTTGTTCATCTGTTATGT
This sequence comes from Alviniconcha strummeri, assembly GCA_963584105.1. Taxonomy (NCBI): domain Eukaryota; kingdom Metazoa; phylum Mollusca; class Gastropoda; family Provannidae; genus Alviniconcha; species Alviniconcha strummeri. Next base: position 8,306,934 of record OY757556.1, read on the forward strand.
CGGGGTGGCCGTGTGTGGCTGACCGCACGTTAAAAGCCAACAACTAACTTACTGTTGTTCATCTCTTATGTCGGGGTGGCCGTGTGTGGCTGACCGCACGTTAAAAGCCAACAACTAACTTACTGTTGTTCATCTCTTATGTCGGGGTGGCCGTGTGTGGCTGACCGCACGTTAAAAGCCAACAACTAACTTACTGTTGTTCATCTCTTATGTCGGGGCGGCCGGAGGAATAAAAACAGTGTGTTGACATATATTTACTTTCTCCAACAATTTTCCACGGTCAGGCACTGTTGCAGTTGCTGTTGGAGGTACAGTGGCGCGCAAGCGCGTGCGCGCGCGCGCGCTTGAAAGAGAGAGAGAGAGAGAGAGAGAGAGAGAGAGAGAGAGAGAGAGAGAGAGAGAGAGAGATTTTAATAAATTCGGCTGGTTAATTTATTACTCCTCGCACCTGTGTCTGTCTGTTTGTTTCACTTGTATGGTCTTTGAGCTTGGCGTGGTTAAAGCAGTAGGCTATCATCATCATTTCTGTCGTCGTTCCAGTTCTCTAACTATGAGGAGGCAGACATCTGTATCGGAATGCTGTGTCGCGTGCCTGCCGATGACCCGCAACGGCTGAGATGTACTTACGTTCTGCCCTACGAAGGCACCTCCTGTGGAACAGACCTGGTCCGTACCGCTCCTGCTGGTTGTGTGTGTGTGTGTGCGTGTGTGTGTGTGTGTGTGTGTGTGTGTGTGTGTGTGTGTGTGTGTGTGTGTGTGTGTGTGTGTGTGTGTGTGTGTGTGTGTGTGTGTTCAAGTGTGAATGAGTTCTCAACTAGATGACAATGTTCTGAGTAAATTCAAAACAACTAGATCTACCAAGTATTAGTTGGTATTTTAGGCCCAGTCAGCCATTACGGTTATATCAGATAATGACAACGGTTGACATTTTCATTGCAAACAAATGCTTGGCTTTTCTTTCAAATGCGCCGAAAATTAAATAGCAGTGTTTAGTTTACTTTGACGTATGATCGTAGACGTGAAACAAGAGAGAGGAGAAACATGCATATACTTTAAAAAAAAAAAAAAAAACGAAAGTTCTGCAAGACTGACAGTAAAAAATGCGACGATCCACAGAGAGAGAGAGAGAGGGGGGGAGAGAGAACTCAGAACTCAGAACTTTATTACTCAAGGATTGAGATTTTAGGCAGTAGCCTATTCTTACAATCTGTCCTTGCTATGCTACATAGACAACACATATAAAGATTATTAATGACATTTTCAAAACTTATACAGTATTACAAAGCGGTAGCAACATCGATACTAGCAATACAATTGACCGCAATAGGCACAACTAGGTTACTCATCAATGTCACAGGTAATATATTCTGACGGAGACATGTTATCCACACTGATGTGTATCAAAACTACATATACAGACGTGGTGTTATATTACATTAACGTCATACAAATACAGGCCTAGAATAGTGTAGAGTGTAGGAACTTACGCAAATTTATTTTAAAATTGCATAGTGAACTAAATGTTTTTAATTTGGGTGGGAGTGTGTTCCAGGTTGAAGATCCAGAAAAAGCAAAACTTGTCTTAAACTGGTCAATACGAGGGCGCGGTAAAACATAGTTATTTGACCCATACCGGGCAGGAGCTCGATGAAGAAAGTCACTCAGATAAGGGGGTGTTTTGCCAGTGTGTATTTTGAACATAGCTACACACCGATTAAATTTTAATTGCTTATCTAGTGGAAGAATATTTAGTTTCTTTAATTTTTCCGTAATTGACAAGGACTGATCTGGTAGGATTAATTTTGCTGCTCGTCTGTGAAGGGAGTTGAGCTTCTTTAGATGAACCTCACTGGCACCACTCCAAACAGTAGAGGCGTAGTTTATAAGCGAGAGCAGGTGGGCTTGAAAAAAGATTTTACGAGCGTCACTGTCCACATAGTGCCTGAGCTGGCTGAGCAGAAATAAATTCTTGGATACATGTTTACATACATTATCTATGTGAGACTGCCACTTTAGCTCTTCATCAATTATTACGCCCAGGACCCGATGTTCGCGTACCTGTTGAACGGGAGTTTTCCTAATGTGAGATTAAGGGTCAGGGGTCTACGCTGATGTTTTTGTCTTGTAGTTAGTACCATACGTTTTGTTTTATGAGGATGAATTACCATGCGATTTTGATCACACCACGTAGATACGTCATTTAAGCCTTCCTGAAGAGATGTTTGAACTGACTGAAGATCGCTTCCACATGAATGAATAGAATTATCATCTGCAAAAAGATCACAGACGACATTGTCATTAGTTATGAGAGAGAGAGAGAGAGAGAGAGAGAGAGGGGGGGGGTCAAATTCTTTATTGAAGAGGTTAACAGATAGGCATGCATGTTTTTCAACCCATTATTGTAGATCTAATTATGCATTTTCAATTCAACTATGACACACTGGTACACACCTGGAATAAATGAAGCATCAAACATGGTATGAGAGAGGGTGGGGGGATATACAGGACAGAGTTCAGGAGCTGTGTTAAAGTCGAGGTGGCCGTCCTGGGCTTTCCGTCCTAATGAGCCTTATGGTTTCTGTGGACGTAAAGCAACATTGGTCACAGTTTGTCCCTAATATGTCAACCGGCATTTGGGGACATGAAGCTCTACATCATCATAAACAGGGCTTTTAAATCATTAGTAGCAAGCCTCATTGGTGAACTGTAGTTTAGGTTCAGTCACAAACCTATGTAACAACTAGTTCTTGCTAAGCTACTGATGAGTGAAAATAAAATCATCAGAGAATACGAATACGAATGTTTTATTCGGTGGGCTATCGCCCCTTTTCAATCAATAATACCAAAATTCAAATGCAAACTTAATAGACTAGGAACATAAAATAACAGTATGTTACCATGTTACTTCGTTTCTTAAGTGCTCGGTACACATACATACAAAGATTTCTCAAAGTATTTTTATTCTGTGTATTTTCATTCTGTGCATGCTTAGACGAAAGAGGTTCGAGTATCTACATATACTTAAGTCGGGTGAATTTTTGTCTAAGGTCATGAAAAGCAGGACAGCATATTATAAAGTGTATTTCATCTTCATTCGCACCTTAGTCAGAGACAGACACAGAGAGAGAACTCGAACACGAAAACTTTATTTTACAGAACTGTAGTTAGGCTTACTCAGACCTATCTAACTAGTCTTTGCTAAGCTACTGGTAAGTAAAAAAATATATAAAAAGAGAAAAGTCACACAGAGAGAAAGAGATTAACCAGGGTTCGTACTCACACTGGATGTCTGTAATATAGTATTTATTTTCTGACACATGTTTATTATGTGTTGCAGATTTGTTCCAGAGGTCTGTGTGTAGACCAGGCATCAGTGGTGCAAGCCTCTGTCACTTTCGGTACTGACGCAAGCACCATCACAACAGCAGCTACAACATTGGAAACTGCAACAAGCGAAGCTCCCACCACACCAGCACCTACTACACTACCACCCACCACACCACCACCCACCACACCAGCTCCCACAACCCCAGAACCCACCACCCCAGCTCCCACCACACCGACACCCACCACACCAGAACCCACCACCCCAGCTCCCACCACACCGACACCCACCACACCAGAACCCACCACCCCAGCTCCCACCACACCGACACCCACAACACCAGAACCCACCACCCCAGCTCCCACCACACCGACACCCACCACACCAGAACCCACCACCCCAGCTCCCACCACACCGACACCCACAACACCAGAACCCACCACACCGACACCCACCACACCAGAACCCACCACACTGAGACCCACCACACCAACACCCACCACACCTGAACCCACCACGCCAGCTCCCACCACCCCAGAACCCACCACACCGACACCTACCACACCAACACCCACCACACCAACACCCACAACCCCAGAACCCACCACCCCAGCTCCCACCACCCCAGAACCCACCACACCGACACCTACCACACCAACACCCACCACACCGAGACCCACCACACCAACACCCACCACACCTGAACCCACCACGCCAGCTCCCACCACCCCAGAACCCACCACACCGACACCTACCACACCAACACCCACCACACCAACACCCACAACCCCAGAACCCACCACCCCAGCTCCCACCACCCCAGAACCCACCACACCGACACCTACCACACCAACACCCACCACACCAACACCCACAACCCCAGAACCCACCACCCCAGAACCCACCACACCGACACCTACCACGCCAACACCCACCACACCAGAAACCACCACACCGACACCCACCACGACAGAATCAGCAACTACATCTCCTACTACCGAAACTGCAGTTGAAGCCAGCACGTCCACCGCCACTGTCCCGACGAGGACGAGGCCCCCCTGCTGCTGTCGCTGCCGACTTCAGATCATCCGCTGTATGTGGGAGTACGTCTGGTGGATCTTCTACCACAGACCCGTGTCCCCCTGCTGCCGCACCTGTCTCGCCACTCGCCGCAGGCGCCACCGCTGGGGAAAATAAGCACCCCTTGCCAGTCGCCTCATCTGACCATCACGGTGGACCGGACGATCTCCAGCCCACTTTCCAGCCATAATTATGTGTTGGGATTTCCAATCTCTTCTTATGTCACCGTAGTTTGAGTATGTATCTTTAATGGAGCTTATGTGGCTGGTATTTACTCGCGTGCAAGGCGACAGTTATCGTAGGCGATTCAGTGTCGTGTTCGTGTGGCGCCTTTCGAATGCTATTTCTATCGCTATGTTAAAAGTCACACGATGCATTTTCCATTTGAAGTTATACTAACTGTTGAATTACACATGAAATAAATCAGTGATGACTAGGGCCCAAATGTATGAAGAGAAAATAAAGTTAAAGAGTACATCAGTCTGGGTGTCCTCCCACGTGCACGAGGCGTCAATAAACTCAAAAATAGCTATTTGTTGCTTTTATTTTCAGATCAGAAAAGTCACTTGTTTCACCAACAGTGCAACGTGAGTGACGGCGAAAACTCAAAACCGATTGCACACTGCATGGCAACAGCCTTGTCAGTTTTAAAGACTCAAAATTTACTTCACTTGCTGCACACGTGTCAGTGACCCAAATGACCCCTTCCCTTTCGAGATTTTCCTGCCCGGCCTTCTCTTTGTCGTCTGTGTTGATTATGGCGTCTTTGTGCAGAAATCCAATGTGTTTGAAATAGTTTCTGGTCTTCAGTGGTACGTGGGATGGTGTTGGTCCATACAAGTGTTTACTTTCTCCTCCAGAGTACCTTAGTCAGTAACCGCATAATCAAGCTGCTATCTGTACACGGCCTTTAGGCTGCTTAAACGTAGAAAAAATGTGTCTGTCACTTCAAACACCTTTAACCAGACCGGATATTCCTGTTTGCTTTCGAAACTTGCCAATTTTTTTCAGTGTCGTTGTCGTTTAGAAACTAAACGCGATTATGGTTTGTTGATCATACACATTGGTCCTGAAGTGTTTAGAATTGGAACTCATGAGTTCTTTGCGTCCAGTATACCACATGGAGACATTTTATTTTGCCAACAACAGAGGGAAAACGTGTTGTCCACTATCCCTCTCTTTAGTGCATCTGGTCCTTACACGTGTGTCTGTTGCTCAAAGTATGCCGATTTATGGTTGACGATTTGCTATATTGCTTTATTCCAAAATTATATGGGGGATTTTTTGCGGTATGCAATTCTATTGTACCTTTGCTGTGGAAAATCAATCCACCAACATTGTTGCAGTTTACCAACGTTGTTCTTAATCCACAAATTGCTCAATAATAAATGTTTTATTCAAACATGCGGACTCCTATCCAAAAGATTTTTTTATATGAATAAATTTATAAAAAAAATAAAAAAAAATGAATGGCTTTGTACGAATGGTTTATGCGGGTGGCTGTATTCACCGTTATGGCGGAAGTCACCGTTATGTACGGGTGGTGTGTGTGGCTGTACTGACCGTTATGTACGGGTGGTGTGTGGCTGTATTCACCGTTATGTACGGGTGGTGTGTGTAGCTGTATTCACCGTCATGTACGGGTGGTGTGTGGGGCTGTATTCACCGCTATATGTGGGTGGTGTGTGGCTATACTCACCGTTATGTACGGGTGGTGTGTGTGGCTGTACTCACCGTTATGTACGGGTGGTGTGTGTGGCTGTGCTCACCGTTATGTACGGGTGGTATGTGTGGCTGTACTCACCGCTATGTACGGGTGGTGTGTGTGGCTGTATTCACCGTTATGTACAGGTGGTGTGTGTGGCTGTATTCACCGCTATGTACGGTGGTGTGTGTAGCAGTACTCACCGTTATGTACGGGTGGTGTGTGTGGCTGTATTCACCGCTATGTACGGGTGGTGTGTGTGGCTGTATTCACAGCTATGTACGGGTAGTGTGTGGCTGTACTCACCGTTATGTACGGGTGGTGTGTGGCTGTACTCACTGTTTTGTACGGGTGGTGTGGCTGTACTCAGTTATGTACGGGTGGTGTGTAGCTGTACTCACCGTTATGTACGGGTGGTGTGTGGCTGTACTCACAGTTATGTACGGGTGGTGTGTGGATGTACTCACCGTTATGTACGGGTGGTGTGTGGCTGTACTCACAGTTATGTACGGGTGATGTGTAGCTGAAGTCACCGCTATGTACGGGTGGTGTGTGGCTGTACTCACAGTTATGTACGGGTGGTGTGTGGCTGTACTCACAGTTATGTACGGGTGGTGTGTAGCTGTATTCACCGCTATGTACGGGTGGTGTGTGGCTGTAATCACAGTTATGTACAGGCGGTGTGTAGCTGAAGTCACTGCTGTGTACGGGTGGTGTGTGTGGCTGCATTCACCGCTATGCACAGGTGGCGTGTGGCTCTGCTCACCGTTATATACGGGTGGTGTGTAGTTGAAGTCACCGCTATGTACAGGTGGTGTGTGGCTGAAGTCACCGCTATGTACGGGTGGTGTATAGCTGAAGTCACCGCTATGTACGGGTGGTGTGTGTGGCTGTATTCGCCGCTATGTACGGGTGGTGTGTGGCTGAAGTCACCGTTATGTACGGGTGGTGTATAGCTGAAGTCACCGCTATGTACGGGTGGTGTGTGTGGCTGAAGTCACCGCTATGTACAGGTGGTGTGTGGCTGAAGTCACCGCTATGTATGGATGGTGTGTGGCTGTATTCACCGCTATGTACGGGTGGTGTGTGCAGGTGGTTGAATTCACCGCTATGTAGACTACAGAAAGTTCAGGACTCCAGTAGAAAACTAGTTTTCAAAACACGCATACGTGATCGTGTTCAGTCTCTTCTGCAAGCTCTTCATTGGTTACCGGTCCAAGCCAGAATAGACTACAAAATGTCAGCTATCTGTCACAACCTCTTCTCTGACTCATCTCCTGCCTATTTCTCTGACCCTTTCACTGTGTACACACCTTCCACGCAGCCTCGTTCTTCTGCAGAATCACGGATGCTTCCTATCCCACAAGTTAGGACACAAACCTTTGGCTAACGCTGTTCACCAAAGCCGTGAAATCCTTAAAATCTGTCACACTCAATCCTCTCACACCTTCAAAACTGCGTTAAAAACTCACCTCAACAAACAATACACAAATGATTTCGAATTCTGTCTTCTTACTTGCCTACCCTATTTACCCTCCCCCACCCCTCGTTACATTCCTTCCGTGTGTGTGCGTGCGTGCGTGCGTGCGTGCGTGCGTGCGTGCGTGCGTGCGTGCGTGCGTGCGTGCGAGCGTGCGTGCATATGTGCGTGCGCACGAGAAATACAAAATTATGACTGTATAATTTATTATTTTATTTTTGTTTTTAATGTACACATTTTTGTTGTAAAGCGCTGTGTGCTCATCCTTGTCGGTCGGTGAGATACGGCGGTGTAGAAATGACGCCATTATGATGATGATGAACAAGTGGTGTGTGCAGGTGGCTGTATTCACCGCTATGTACGGGTGGTGTGTGGCTGTATTCACCGCTATGTATGGGTGGTGTATGGCTGTATTCACCGCTATGTACGGGTGGTGTGTGGCTGTATTCACCGCTGTGTACGGGTGGTGTGTGGCTGTATTCACCGCTATGTACGGATGGTGTGTGGCTGTATTCACCGCTATGTACAGGTGGTGTGTGGCTGTATTCACCGCTATGTACGGGTGGTGTGTCGCTGAAGTCACCGCTATGTACGGGTGGTGTGTGGCTGAAGTCACCGTTATGTACGGGTGCTGTGTGGCTGTATTCACCGCTATGTACGGGCTATGTGTGGCTGAAGTCACCGCTATGTATGGGTGGTGTGTGGCTGTATTCACCGCTATATAATAATAATGTACTCTTTCATGTGGTATTTCTCCAAATTGGAGCACATAGCCCAACACAAAGCGAAGAACAAAACAGTTAAAACAAACTTCCGCGAACACACACACACACACACACACACACACACACACACACACACACACACACACACACACACACACACACACACACACACACACACACACACACACACACACACACACACACATGCGGTTTGGACGAGGTCGATACACACAGAATAAATGTTAGACGAGTGTCTAACATTTATTCTGTGTGTATCGACCTCGTCCCTTGCTGCAGTTTGACGGAAATCTGAACAAGTTCAAAAGTGTTGTCAGTAAAAGCGAAGTGAGACTTAACAGTGAGGTGAGAAGAGAGCCTGGTCCTGAGGATGGCAGCGATTCGACCCTACGGGAGGCTCGGGATGACTTGGCGTAGCCGCTGGGCGCCAGGTCGGCGATCTTCGCTTCATCCCGTGGGAGTGGAGCCAAGTGTCGGTCAGCAACATCAGGCCCATCGCGTCGTCGTCGATGTAAGTGAAAATGTCACCGCGTCTTCCAGGCGTGCCGAATGAGCGGGCATTGAAAGGTGCCACGCGTAGTCCAGCCACAGGAGAGTGAGCCAAAGCCAGGAGGGGCAATACGGTGCAATACTAACGAGGGAGTTTTCTCTCACAGTCAGTTTTCAGTGCAGACTCTCTTAGTGTTCATAACATTCTCCGCGTTCGATAGCATGCATCAGGATCTGTGCGCACGTTAGACAGAGGGGGTCAGCAGCCTGGGGGACCGACAGAGGGGGTCAGCAGCCTGGGGTGGCCGACTGAGGGGGTCAGCAGCCTGGGGGACAGAGGGGGTCAACAGCCGAGGGGGGGGGGGGGGGGGGCAGACAGAGGGGGTCAGCAGCCTGGAAGGCAGACAGAGAGCGTCAGCAGCCAGGGGGGCCGACAGGGGAGTCAGCAAGATGTCATAGACCTTCAGGACTGCACTCTCGCCACCAGAATGACTTCTGCATTAAGGTGGGCATCGATGAGAGCCATTTTAATGTTTCATAATTGTGACGGACAAAGTCACAAGACAGTGTCCACAGATCACAACTTTTGAAGAGAACGGAGTGCCGAACCGGATTCGAACCGACGTCCTTCTGTTTACCAGCCTTACCGCTAGGCCAAACCTGCTCACAAATAATTTCGAAAACTTCTTCGTCTTTTCACTGACGTCACCATTCTTGCGATGTCACTGTACAGAGAGGATCAGGGGATCAGGAGGGAGCAACCTACTTGGTTTAACAAGAATGGCAAGCCTAGAAAAGGAAGCTTATACTGTTCATGCGCCTGTGTTTTGTTGACGGTTCTTATCTGGTGACGTGGGCTCTAATTCCACCTTGGGTGGACCTCCGCAACCCCTCAGTAGGAAGAGTAGCACATGCAGACTGCTTCTTGACCGCTTTCTTTCGACACCCTGCCTTACAAATGCTTGATTATAGATTTGAAAGTAGGCCTTGCGCCTAGTTTGACCCCCGCCATATCGGCTGGTATCGTCATAGTCTACTTGGACACAGGCCTAGTCCTCTGGCCTGTGGACTGCAGCCTCTTGGGGTCTTGCTTGAAATGTTGGACATCTAAACCCGACGTATGACAGTGTTGTCCACCAGGATGAGAGATTTACCAGTAGCGTTCGGTTTGCACCCACCCCCGCTTGTTGGTTTATGTGTGTCTTGGTTTGGAGAGTACTTTGTTTTGAAGGCGGGTCCATTGGCACTCGTGCCACAACAGAAGTGATTCTATATACAGTGCTTTTTAACAGTGCCTGATAACACACCGTGGAGCCCTCAACAAGGCTAAACTGTATCTGTCACAGCGGAGAGTGATAAACTGTTACATTGTAGCTTGCCACCTCGGTTGTGGGTCAGATCGAATCTGTTGTCACATTGTGATACACCAAAACAAAACAAACGCAGTTTCCCCACTGGAATCTCTGTGACACAGCAGAATAAACCAGACTGTTTCTCCACTGGAATCTCTGTGGAACTTGTGATACAGCTTGACGAAGAACTTGTGAAACGGCACACATCGACAGTTGCTCCGTGTGTGCCATTGATTCCTGAAACACCATTCGGCATCAGACTCTGCACGTTTGTCCCAGTACAATGCTGGCCTTACATCGGATAACAAAAGGATCACAAATGTAGATCCAGCTGGACGACTTTGCTGTTGAACAATAGGAATTAGGTGGATCAACGAATTCACCACCATACAGGCTACTGACGAAGAGAGGCGTGATATAATTTGAATACAAAGCACCTTCAGGTGTACACACAGGGGGAGACATTGGGGGAATGTGGAAGTATTTGATCGACATGGTGTGTACTATTAAAGGCTAAATCGGTCATACATTGCATAATCTCTTCTCTTCTTTTTCTTTCTGTCTTTCTTTCTTCCTTGTCCGTGATAAATGGTACACAGACATGTGGCCTTTGGCTGCACACACTGGGGGAAAGAACTGCGGAAGACCTGAACGCTGACACGTCTTTTCAAACCAGTCTGAAGCGGCTTCGTCTGAGCGGCTCCAGCTTCATAGCCAGAGAGCACAGAGTGAACGTCTTATCGGCATCTCTTCAGTGAGGACTGACTAGAGGAGCGTGGTGCTCAAAACGCCGAGTCACCGTTAACCCTGACCAACGCCGCTTCGCTGTAACTCAGCACGATGAGTTCAACACTGAGTCACTGCTGAGTCGCATATTACGAAGCTATGGAGGCATCCATGAGTCAAGTTGCTGGCAGTCGTAGCGGCACGTGAGTAGATATGTTGTGTAAGAAAGAAAGGCAGACCGGGCCTGTTCAGCCATCCTCCCGGCACTAAGCCAGCAAATACGCCATCTTTCAATCGAATCAGTCCAATTCAAAGAAACTGTTTTTTTAGGTAACATCACAAGATTACAATCCTTGAAAGAAACAGCCTCCTCATTATAACATGACAAGATCTTTTTTTAAAGTCAGTCTAATTCAAAGAAACTGTCTTCTTATATCGCCTAATATGACAAGTTTACAATCTTGAAATCAGTCCACTTCTAAGAAATTGTCTTCTTACATAAAATGACAAGATGAAATCAATGCAGTTCAAAGAAATTAGCTCCTCACTATTACATAAAAAGATTGCAATCTTAGAATGAAGTCGGTGCGATTCAAAAAAAAAAAAAAAAAAGGTCGCCTTTTATAACAGGGCAGGATTACAATGAGATCAGTGAAAGAAATAGATGTTTCATTATAACAGGGCGGTCAGTGAAACAAATAGATGCTTCATTATAACAGGGCAGTCAGTGAAAGAAATAGATGTTTCATCATAACAGGGCAGTTGGTGTTATAACAGGGCGGTCAGTGAATCAAATAGATGTTTCATTATAACAGGGCAGTCAGTGAAACAAATATACGTTTCATTATATCAGGGCAGTCAGTGAAACAAATATACGTTTCATTATATCAGGGCAGTCAGTGAAAGAAATAGATGTCTCATTATAACAGGGCGGTCGGTGAAAGAAATAGATGTTTTATTATAACAGGGCGATCGGTGAAAGAAATAGATGTTTCATTATAACATGGCAGTCGGTGTTATAACAGGGCGGTCAGTGAAAGAAATAGCTGTTTCATTATAACAGGGCGGTCAGTGAAAGAAATAGATGTTTCATTATAACAGGGCGGTCAGTGAAAGAAATAGATGTTTCATTATAACAGGGCAGTCGGTGTTATAACAGGGCGGTCAGTAAAAGAAATAGCTGTTTCATTATAACAGGGCGGTCAGTGAAAGAAATAGATGTTTCATTATAACAGGGCGGTCAGTGAAATAAATTAATCGGGCGGTCAGTGAAAGAAATAGATGTTTCATTATAACACGACAAGATCACAGCGACGAAGCAAAGCCTACGGTAGCCTAATCTGCTGTATATGTATACTGGTGATACGTTCGAGTCAAGCTGCAGTGTGCCTGTATAGTATACATTTGTGTTTCCCTTTCATTTACACTGTTCCTATGTAGCCGAAACTACACACGTTGTGTTCGCGCTTTCCGATAGTTCTCTGTCCGACAATGTCCCATGTACAGACAATGTGTCTGGCACCCAGTACTGAAACTGTTTTGTGCCCAATGCTGACTGACATTGTGTTTGATGCCTGATATTGACATTGTATTTTGTGCCCAATGCTGACTGACATTGTGTTTGATGCCCGATATTGACATTGTTTTGTGCCCGATGCTGACTGACACTGTGTTTGATGCCCGATATTGACATTGTGTTTTGAGCCCGATGCTGACTGACACTGTGTTTGATGCCCGATATTGACATTGTGTTTTGTGCCCAATGCTGACTGACATTGTGTTTGATGCCCGATATTGACATTGTTTTGTGCCCGATGCTGACTGACACTGTGTTTGGTGCCTGATATTGACATTGTTTTGTGCCCGATGGTGACTGACATTGTCTTTGGTTCCGCAAGCAGTAATTGTTCCAGATTTATTTCCTTTACTGTCTCATGCTGTGTACGTGTGCTGGTGCAGAAAGGCTGATGCAGATGGGGTAATACGTCGCCAGCCTGTGTCCAACAGTCATCAACCTGTGTCCGACAGTCGCCAGCCTGTGTCCGACAGTCATCAGCCTGTGTCCGACAGTCATCAGCCTGTGTCCGACTATCTAGACGGCGATGAAGTGTTTACCAATATCCCTGTGAGTGTGAATAACAAAGAATAATGAATCAACGATTTCACACACACACACACACACACACACACACACACACACACACACACACACACACACACACACACACACACACACACACACACACACACACACTGACATAACTTGAAAAAAATTGTGTTAATGCTGATGACGACATGGAGAAGGAGACAGCAGAGACGCAACACTCAGGAAGATTATTAATACTATTCTGTCTGCAGTTTACTCCTTTGCTGTCCAACAACCAGTACACTGTCCGCAAGATGGCAGCACAGGCGATGATGGACGTGGCGCTAATGATGGCCAACATTTCACAGCTGCGTACCTTGATGTCCGGAGGCAGCGTCCACATCACCTACTTCTACCTTCTCCTCGGCCTCGTCGTATTCTCTCTGGTCAGGTGCGTCAGGTGGTCTGGCAAAGTATCAAGGTCAGGTAGCCAAGGTCTGCTACAACAAGGGCATGTAGCCAAGGTCTGCGGTAGCAAGGTCATGTTGCCTTGGTCTGCTGTAGCAAGGTCATATAGCCAAGGTCTGCGGTAGCAAGGTCATGTTGCCTTGGTCTGCTGTAGCAAGGTCATATCGCCAAGGTCTCAGGTCATATAGCCAAGGTCTTTTGAATTATGACATAACTGGGTCATTGCTAAGAATACCAAAACATTAGACTGAGTTTCAAACTGTGAAATTACGCGCGCGCTTATTTGTGTGTGTGTGTGTGTGTGTGTGTGTGTGTGTGTGTGTGTGTGTGTGTGTGTGTGTGTGTGTGTGTGTGTGTGTGTGTGTGTGTGTGTGTGTGTGTGTGTGTGTGCTTATTAGTTGTTGTTGTGGTTTTTTCCGTTTTGTTTTTTGTTTTTTTCGTTGTTGTTGTTGTTGTTGTTGTTGTTGTTGTTGTTGTTGTTGTTGTTGTTGGTGTGTGTGTGTGTGTGTGTGTGTGTGTGTGTGTGTGTGTGTGTGTGTGTGTGTGTGTGTGTGTGTGTGTGTGTGTGTGTGTGCGTGTGCGTGTGTATGTTGGGGTGGGGGAGGGGGTGGGGGACACTGAATTTAAATTCCTCGTGTTGAAATTCTAACCGTCCGGGTATAGCTACAATGAGCATCTGCAAAAGCAAGCATTAGCCACTCAAGCTTCGTACCAGTGTGTGTTGCTGCAGTCAGCGCTCACCTCTTGTCATATTTACACGTGGTGTTCAATAACTAGTATCTCTTGATCTGTCCAAGGCAAGCGGGGAAACGCCCCCTACTCTTTTTTCATCTTAACTGTCTAGGGACCTTTCACACGTGTTTCGGCCTCAGCCGGCGGACTAGATACTCAGTCAGGTATCCCCAATAAACTGGAAGACAAAGTACAGCGCAGAGCCGAGAGCAAGCCAGGATCGACCCACGGGACAATAGCCGATAACTGTCACTGTGAAAACCACTCGGCCATATCGCCCCGATTGGCAAGTGGTTTACATCAGGCCAAACCGGTCTCTGCTTCTTCTGAATCGAGCTCGTGCATAATCATCATCATCATGAAATATTTCTCAAGTGCAAACCTCTAGCTTAAAAATCGATCTTGGCGCGTTGTACAAAGTTATAAACTCAAAGCACGTTGACTAGACACCAAACCTGAAGCGAAAAGGGCCAAACAATAACAATAACAATGACTACAAGCAATTCAAATAGTCACAGGAAGATATGAAACAGACCTACATGACACACATACACACTGACACGTGCGTGCACACACGAACGAACGCGGGACTCACACACACACACACACACACACACACACACACACACACACACACACACACACACACACACACACACACACACACACACACACGCACGCACGCACGCACGCACGCACGCATCCACGCACACGTACACACACACACACACACACACACACACACACACACACACACACACACACACACACACACACACACACACACACACACACAGTACAGCAGTCAGGTGAAACTTAAGCACAGGTTTCTTACACGACAGAGATAGTGAATCAAAACATTTCCGGTTTTGACTGTCATCTTTTCGGCACTTCCTAGTTTTTTGTACTCGTTGGGGTGAAGAATAATCATGAGTTGTTTGTTTGTTTGTTTGTCCTGCTCAGTCAGCTGGCGTTTGGCATTCTCATCTTCGTCATTTGGGTCCGGGAAAGTTCTGCAAACCAACGAGAAGAATATGAACGGAGCATGCGCGAGAAGGCTGAGTTCCGGTCTGCGGGTGGAACGTCCGGTCCGGATGCTGTGGTAAAACTGAGGCTGTCTTTAATGCGGCAGCGGGAACACTACCGGCATGACGTCATCACTAACCACCTGAACCACGTGACAATGGTGCTGGTGTTTTTGATTACCGTGACCAACATGTTCATCACGGGCTTTGGCATCGAGCCCCCAAATGAGTGGAACCAGCAAGGCTCCAACCATACATCCAGCTAGTCAGCAAAGGCTCCAAACACCCAGCTAGTCAGCAAGGCTCCAACCATACACCCAGCTAGTCAGCAAGGCTCTATACACCCAGTTAGTCAGCAAAGGCTCCATACACCCAGCTAGTCAGCAAGGCTCCAACCATACACCCAGCTAGTCAACAAGGCTCCAACCATACACCCAGCTAGTCAGCAAGGCTCCATACACCCAGCTAGTCAGCAAAGGCTCCAACCATACACCCAGCTAGTCAGCAAGGCTCCATACACCCAGCTAGTCAGCAGGGCTCCATACACTCAGCTAGTCAGCAGGGCTCCATACACCCAGCTAGTCAGCAAAGGCTCCAACCATACACCCAGCTAGTCAGCAAGGCTCCATACACCCAGCTAGTCAGCAGGGCTCCATATACCCAGCTAGTCAGCAAAGGCTCCAACCACACCCAGCTAGTCAGTAAAGGCTCCAACCACACACCCAGCTAGTCAGCAAAGGCTCCTACCACACTCAGCTAGCCAGCAAGGCTCCAGCCACACCCAGCTAGCCAGCAAGGCTCCAACCACGTACCCAGTTTTAAGGCGTGTGGTTTGATGAAATAAGACTTTCAAATGAATGTTGGAGTGCGCCCTCGCATTCACTGAAGGAGTGCCGTTTTTGTGTGCGCGCGCGCGCGCGCGCGCGTGTGTGTGTGTGTGTGTGTGTGGTGTTTTCAACTGACTGAACAAATATAATCTACTGTCTTTCCAAGAAAGTTTCAAGTTTGCCAGAATGATCGCTATGACATGAAACTATGATGGCAGTGGAAACTCCTACACACACACATACTCTCTCTCTCTCTCTCTCTCTCTCTCTCTCTCTCTCTCTCTCTCTCTCTCTCTCTCTCTCTCTCTCTCTCTTGCTCGCTCGCTCGCTCGCTCTCACACACACACACACACACACACACACACACACACACACACACACACACACACACACACACACACACTGGTAACTGCACAGTCCGACACACAACTGCCGGACATCACACACACACACACACACACACACACACACACACACACACACACACACACACACACACACACGGCACAGGCACACACACACACACACACACACACACACACACACACACACACACACACACACACACACACACACACACACGGCATACACGCACGCACACCGTGCACTGACACGCACACCGTGGCACACACCTCACGGCACTGACCTGACACAGTTCACTGACTGACACCCCATAAAGACTCATGGCCCACGGCCAGTCATTATCAGTTCATGTGAAATGACACACTGAGCGAGTCAGTCACACACGCGTATTGACTCGACGCACATTGACACATTTCAAGTCTAGCGGTTCTTAAAACGTGAGCCGAACGCGCCGGAAAGGTAATATCCAAGGAGACGGTCGGAAATTCCTGGATTGAGACATTTTAAACGCCATTTTTAGCGTCACAGATATACTCTGAAAGTCACTCAAACAGAGTAATATCTAGCGGCGAATGAAGCCAGCATTTCGGCAGTGCTGCAAAGAAAAGTGACTGACTCTTTACACTCTAGTAATCTGAGACTGAGTGTCACATGGGCGACTACACGATCGACTGTTTTGCCGACATCAGCTCGCACTGGAAGCGCCACTGACTGATGCGCGTTACTGGGAAACAGACTAAAATGCCTGAAAGGAGCATATAATTATATGCACAACGAAAGACACTGACAAACATGACATTTAGTAAGTTATTCTCTCAATATGACCCTGTTTCAGTGGATGATTCTCAGTGTTGACATTACGGAGTGTGAAATGACGTATAAAATGCCGTCCCAGGAATTTCCGACCGCCTTCTTGGATATTAGTCGAGCGGGACACAAATATAAAAGCACCCTTATGCCTATCAGAACAATCATAGTTCACTGAGGAGCTGTGTGAGAGTCGCGGAGGTGGACGTCCTGGGCTGTCCGTCCTAACGAGCCTTCTGGTTTCCGTGGACGTAAAGAATTATTGAACCGTGCTTCGGCATTGGTCACAACTTGTCCCTAATATGTCAACTGACATCTGAGGACATTAAGCATCACTTCATCATCATCATCAGAACAAGAGCCGAGATTCTCTGACCCGCTCAGCCCGTTGCTCCCGCCGCGCGCGCCCCACGCCCGCGTTGTCAGTCTGAAAACCGCTATGTAGAGTATCAGCGAGAGTCTCAGTAGTCCTGTCAGCACCGAAAACTGAACACATAAACAAATAAGAGTAAACTATGAATCGAGATCGATTGCGAAACGATACTCCAGAGTCAAATTAACGAGGAATGCCAACAAAAACTGGGAAACTAAACTTAATCTGCATACTGCTAGCTTCACCCTCCCTCCACCCCCGCTCACCCCGTCCCACCTTCCGACAGTTCACTGAAAGCAGTGAGACTTAATTAGTTCGGCACATACGGCATGTATTGTGTGCGGATTCTAGGCATGCCAGCGAACAGTTTCTTGCACTGCCATATATTTCTTGCATCTGAAACACAACAATGTTTGGATGTCTGTTGACCTCCTAGATCGCGGAGGAAGGGTCGTAACCTTTAACATCTCCAATATGGCGACGAGCCACTTGTCGTCTCGGTTTCTCACCATCGGAAAGCGCCTCTGCAGATCCTACTCTGAGATTGGGGTATGTTATTTTGGTCAAACGGCTAAGTTTCTTCTTGGGATTCCGTTGCGTTGAAGTTTTGTGTGATACTGGCAAATTTTGCAGTGAATATGGTACGGACCTTCCAATGTCATTTTTAATCCATATAATTGGGAGAGTGGTTTCCCCTCGTTTCTGCTTTAAGTTTCGCTTCATTGAGACTTTAGTTTCAAATAACGAGAGTGGGCTTGTGGAACTGGTATAACTCACTCTTCCTCCACCTCCATACCCCCTTCCCCCTTCTCCCCGTCCCTAATATAGAAATAAGCTTGTGGTTTTCTGTGTACGTTACACACCATGTTACTATGTAACATGTTTACTTACTGCAGGAGTGAGCCGGTTTGGCCTGTTGGTAAGGCGTTAAGCAGGTAAGCAGAGTGTAACACAGTTGATTGTCATGAGGGACAGGTACAGCCAGACAATGGTCACCTGAAGTCTGATCAGGCTCGTTGACAAATGGGTTGGGCTTACTGAACTTCCGTAACCAAAGAAACATGCTTCTTTTGATATTGAGTAACTTTCAAAGAAACTACTGACATCGGTTGATGCCTCTGAATGGAGAAGTACCACAAATTGTGATGGGAAAATAACCATGGAAATGCGACAAGAGAGTATATATCAGGCAGTGATGGGAAGGAGGGCAGGAAGGAATTAAGCTCAGGCTCAGCACAGAATAAAAGCAATGGTTTGGTAGCAGTTGGAAAAGCAGGAGAGCTAGCTCAGCATAAACTGTTGGGCGATTCAGCAAAGCTGGTTTGCTAGAGTGAATGCGCTTTGTAATCTTTCACACAAGAAGTCGCGAGAGGTCGCAGTGCACTTCCAGGCTGATTTCTGAGTAGGCGTTGCTTCATGCTAGTGTATAACAGTGGCAGTTGAACCTAGAATCATGAAGCAGTACAAATGCCACCACTGTTGCAGTTGCAAAAATTACCATGGAAAGGGGATGGAGGGTGGAAAAAACTGTCTTTGCATCATTTTTTGGCTGACCAGAAGATCACGAGTTCATAGAAAGAAAAAAACTTTTTGGGGCATCCTATAGCAGGAGCAACAAGTTATTGCTTGTTGCCAGACACATTATGACTACTGGCCTCCAAAAATGCATTTAAAGTTGGCAGTGTAAAATTCGCAAATTCACTGTCACCGTCTTCCATTGTGAAGAAAGTATGCGCCGGAAGTAAAAGCAGCCAAGGGACTCAAGCGATGCCAGGCAAAAGTCAAGGGAGTTAACAACCCCACCTGAATTGCCCAATACGGACATGATGGGAGGGAGCTGATTGGGAATTGGTTCTTTTGTATATTTTTTAAATATTTTTATTTAACTGAAAATGTATGAACTGTTGACTTGATTTTGTATCAGAAGAAATGGAACAGAAGACCAGGAGAAACTAGACTTTCACGTTTTACTTATTTTATTTAGGTGGCAGTAATTCTTTATTTTGTACGTTGGGTGTGTCTCTGTTACAAGAGGGACCTCAGTTTGAATCTGCTTCAGCTCTTCTTTGTCTTCAAAAGTTGTGGTCTGTGGACATTGTCTTGTGACTTTGTCCCTCACAATTAATGAGGTGATAACATGGCTCTCATCAGTGCCCATCTTAATGCAGGAGTCATTCTGGTGGTGACATTGTAGCCATAGTGTATATAATCTCCTACTTCCCCTACCTCCATACTGCCTTCCCCCCTTCTCCCCATCTCTAATAAACCTTATGGTTTCTGTGGATGTTAAGCACCATGTTTACTTGCTTACTTTGTGGAGCTGGTGAGCTGTAACGCATTAGGCTGGTAAGCAGAAGGGCCTCGGCTCAATTCTGCTTTGGCTTTCCCTTCTCTTCAAGTTGTGCAGTGCTCCCGATATAAATTTTAAGTGAGGGTCACAATGACCCCCTGGCAAAACAATCTAAGGGTCAAACAACCTAAACTGGGGGTTACAACACTGAAGTAGTGTAGATACGAATATTCATTAGTACCCCTTTTTGTATTAACAACAACAAATTGCACTACTTATACTGTTATAGCAAAAGGCACAAGGTGAACAAAGGCAAAGTTAGTGATGAAAACACAAAATGGCTGATCATCACAAGTGGACAAAAAAAATTACTCAGTACTTGAAATGTCTTTCTTTTCTTTTTTTAATCCAGTGGATTAAAAAAATCCATAAACGTGAGTCCAACTTCATTCAGTGAGCATAAACTATTTCAGTTGTGCGAAGAGTAAATTCCACAGCAAACACTACAGTCATGAGAGCAGACGATGTTTGTGTTCATCATGTGCACAGACACAGCATGTAATGCTTAATCATTGCATTTTCAATGTGAATTTTCTCAGGAACCAAAACATGCAATCATTTTTAGTGATATCAGAAAGGAAGTTTATTATTACAGTCTTCATGTTACATGCAGGTTGAACATGATGATGCAAGTTCAACAGTTTTACAATTAATATCAACCAAGCATGTGTTACTTTTCAGAAGTCATTTTGCAACCAAAAAAGCGATTTTTTTTTTATCTTTTTAGTCTGTTCTTTGATATTTGCTTGTTCATAACTACTTTTATTCCTCTTTAAAGTCTCCTCTGTTAAGGTTAAATTTAGGCCAAACAGTGAAATAAATAATTAACCATGAGGATCACTGCAAGTCCACAAAGAGTCACTGGGAGCACCTTTTGGCACAGGCTCATATGTTATTATATGTTCCTAGCTCAGTATGCATAAGAACTTAATGGTTTCTGCTTGCTTTTTTCTTCTTCTTTTTTTTTTTTTTTTCTTTTTGCCATACAATATTTTTGAAAATATAACAGTGTAATGTAATAATGATTTTTTTTATTTTGATTTTTTTATAAAAAGCTGTAAAACATCAGACAAAGTAGCAGGGTTTTACAATGATAGTGAATACATAAATAATAATAAATCACCTTTACTTATAGTTACACACAACTGGCCAATGCTGGCCAGTGCATGTAAGAGTGAATCCACTGAATACTGTAACTTGTGTAAGCTGTTGCTGTTTGTGCAGATGGCAGGGCTGCCAGCTTTCGTCAAGGTTGTAGAGGTGGGACCAAGAGATGGACTCCAAAATGAGAAAGTGGGTCTTGGACCAAATATGTTTCTTGTTTAAAATGATCAAATATCTGTTCTCACAGGTATCCACTACTGTGGGCATGATATTGTCCGAGCTCTTGCTGGAGCAGTGTCACATCTGCTGTCACCTCCTTGTCTTCTGTCTTCATGTCTGTTCCTCAGAAAATTGATCTTTGAAATTAAAGATGAAAAACTTGATCTGAATACCCAAAGTTGTGAAAGCATCTGTGTGTGTGTGTGTGTGTGTGTGTGTGTGTGTGTGTGTGTGTGTGTGTGTGTGTGTGATGCTGATAGTTTGCATTTACCTGTATTTTCTGGTATTTTATCATTTAAGATTTGCATATTCACCAGTTCAGATAAAAGATTATAAATAAACGCAGCTCAGAGAAAGAGAGAGAGAGTGTGTGTGTGTGTTCTAGATGGGCAAGGGGGTAGAGTGTTTGCTAGTACAGCTGTAGTACTAGTAGTAGTGTGGACGGCCATGTATCTCACCGGTTACATGGATTGTCTGACTGGTTTCTGTGGACTGCTTTCACCACCATATAGATGCCACACTGCTTTGGAACATGTCTGCAGTCTAGCGCATGCACTGACATACATGTGTATGTGAATGTGTGTAACTCTCGCTGTCCCACACTGTAGGGAAGCGAGACATCAGGGTGCGGTGCAATGAACAAACGTTGCAACCAGAGGCCAGTTAAGTTTAAAGACAAGACAGCAGATGTCGGAATACCGACATCACAGTATCAACAATAGTAATAGCTGGCACAACACTCCACAGCTGCAGGCCATGCCACAAGTTATGTACCCCTGATAGCCAGGTTTGACAATTACAGTCTTGTCAGACTACCTGCACATATAATAAACAAGTCAAACATAAATAATCACAATTGATCCTGACTACCATGTGTGTGTAAAATTGTTCATCCAAGTTTGATTAGTTTCTCTTGGACCATGACCTTTTGATATTATAGTCCCTCTCTCTCTCTCTCTCTCTCTCTCTCTCTCTCTCTCTCTCTCTCTCTCTCTCTCTCTCTCTCTCTCTCTCTCAAATCTTTAATCCTTGTCACTGAAGCTTTGTGTGTATACTAATAAAATTATCTCGCTGTGTTCTGTCTGTCCCCTTTTCTCTGTTTCTGTCTCTTACTCTGTCAACCTGTCTGCATTTTTTCCTTTCTGTCTTTGTGTGATTTAAAAGTTGGTATTACTGACTCTGGCTGACTGTCTCCTTCAATCTTGTCCAGAGCATTGTGCCAACATCGGTGAAAGTGGAGTTTATCAACAAGCTGTCAGAGGCTGGTCTGCCTGTCATTGAAGTCACCAGTTTTGTCTCTCCCAAATGGGTGCCACAGGTAAAGCCTGATGCTGCTGCTGCTAACAGCTCTCTGTCCAGCCCAGCTTCTTCTCACATCATTCCACTTGGCTGGTGTGTGTGAGTGTGTGTGTGTGTGTGTGTGTGTGTGTGTGTGTGTGTGTGTGTGTGTGTGTGTGTGTGTGTGTGTGTGTGCATGTGTGTGTGTGTGTGTGTGTGTGTGTGTGTGTGTGTGTAATGTAGGTCATGGTGTTTGGGGCTTTTTGTGATCTGAATTACTTGTAAATATTTTTATTGTAATTTTCCACTTGTGGTGTCTCAGCATGAGTGTTTAAATCAAATGTTATTTTTGTACACTGTACCAAGCTCTTTTTATGATAGAGGTCACTCTTTTCAAATATTTCATTATTATTATCAAAATTAATGCAGTGCACAACTTTGTCTCTTTCTTGTTTACTGCACAGTAAGGTTCATCCCATATGGATGCAGAAAGTAATCTGAGTTGTTTGGGTTCACTTGTACACAGTCTCTAAGCACTAAAACAGTACTGTATACAGTCAGTAAAAAGGTTTGGGGGGTTTGGGTGTGGTTTTCAAGTGTATTATTTTATTAAGTTTTTCACTTTCAGGATTTTTGAAAAGGAAAAGGTACCAAAGTTTCCACCACAGACAGCCAAATCTACAAAGTACATTACAAATACACACTATTTAAATATACATGTACAAGTTTTTGTATGTTCTTTGATTATTTCAGCTTTGTGTGTGCCACACTGCCTCTAGAAAACATCCTTCAGGGATTGAGGGAAGCTGGTAGTGTGTGCGTGTTCTAATAAGTAATATATATGCTTCAGTGATTGGTGTTGAACTACTGTGCATGTGGCTATGGGCAGATAGCAGACCACAATAAAGTGAAGTTGATGGCATGTGCATATTCTAATAAGTGATGTACATACTTATCTCTTACAAGGCTATTCGGGTCTTAAGCAGTATGCTTGTCGACGATCTGTGTCTTCGGATGCAGTAAGAATCAAAGATTTTTAAGGGTCTGAGTGAGTTTCACATTGATTGGAGGCAATTATATTACACTAACTGCATCAATTTCGGACACTTTCGGTAATCCCCCTTAGTCCAGTCGAGCATTCCCTTTGTCTGTTTTGGCATTTGTAACGTGTGTCAAACTGACAAAAGTTTTACATTTTAAAATGGCGGCCTGCAGAGTGAACATGCTTTACTCGACAATGGAAGCTGTGGCATTGGTACTGAATGAGGGCTCAGATCTAGAAGATATTTTGGACAGTGGTTCTGAAGAGAACATTGTTGATTCTGGCGAGGAGTTTGTGCCCGTAGATCTTGAGGCAGACTCGAGTGACAGCGATAATAGCATCTTCATTTTCATCATTGGGATCCATGCAACCAGTAGAATAAAACTTTTTTTGTTACTAAGTTTGGATACTTCCTGCTTTGCTGTTGCAACAGAGAAAGGTATGTGATATGACTCTGTGGATTATCTGACGAGTACACATCCTAAGCTTTCTAAAAATGTATGTTTATTGTATTATTCCTCGTAGTTTATTTACTACAGTTCTTTTTAAACAGGCAAAAACAGTGCATCTACATTAGTCAAGAGCATCATTTTGTGGCATCATGAATGAGTTAAGTGATTACTGTTGAACTACTGTGTGCATGTACATGGGCAGATGGCAGACCACAATGAAGTGATGGCAGCCATCCAGAGAAAACCTGGTGTTGTCTACTCTGCACTCACACCCAACGTCCAGGGCTTGGATTCGGCTGTAAGTTTCATTTCTACTGTCATTAATGTTCCCTGGTATCAACAGGCCAAACTAAAGTGTGTGTGTACTCTTCAGAAGGCCCTAAAAACCTGTGTTCTTCAAAATGGTTGGTTGTAATAAAGGTGTTACTGTTGGACACACATTATCATCATCCAAAATATTTGTCATCTGTATCCATGGACAATCAACCATATTCCACTCCTTCTGGTGTTACAATTTACAAGGGTCAGTGTGTTGTGTTCTGACTGAAGATATATATATATAACTAAAAGCCTTTTTGTGCCTTAAGTCTTTATTTTGAGGGATTGTAATGCTACCAGTACAGTGTCATCATTACTGCACAGTTCTTATTTGGTAAGAACATTATGTACATGGATTGGAATCAGTGAATGTTACACATATTAATATGGTTTGTTGAGAATTATCTACATAGTACATTGGTGCAGACTGATAAGCAATATCTATGGATGCATTATGTATATTGAGCTGAACCAGTGAAAACATTGTTGAACAAAATACATGTATCAAGTACCAGCTGTAAATTTTGGACAGAAATAAATCCTGAAAATATTTTACTGCTAGTAACATTACTGTACCTCTCTTTGGTCAAATGCTGCATAAATAGTATGCTTACATTTACATGTATGAGAACACATGCACAGAGCTCTCTCTCTCTCTCTCTCTCTCTCTCTCTCTCTCTCTCTCTCTCTCTCTCTCTCTCTCTCTCTCTCTCTCTCTCTCTCAACACACACACACACACACACACACACACATACACACACACACACACACACACACATACACACACACACACACATGCATGCATGCATGCATGCACAGAGTATTTGCAAAATATGTTGAAAAGCAATCTTTCTGTGCCTCTGCAGTAAGGTCAAGTCACCAAAACTAGAAATATTAGGTTTGCAGCTCAGTGAAGCTTATCATCAGTCAAAGACTAAAAGTTCTCACCGGCACAGTCTCCAGAAAAAAGCCAGTATTAGAGTGTTTGCCTGCCAGTCTGCAAAATTTCCCAACTCTGTCTCAATTCAAAACCCAGCTCAAGATGTTCCTGTTCAAACAGGCCTTTTCGCAAACCTAGGTAGACCGTGCCTGTGGGTAATTACAGATTATGTGTCTGTCTGCATATATCTGTGTGAATGGTGTGTACTAGCACAGGGAGTTTTTGTTCTACAAAATGGTCTGTGAGCTGTTCTTTATTATTATTATTGTTTGCCACAATGGTGTGTACTATCATGCAGAGTTTTTGTTCTGCAAAACGGTCTGTGAGCTATCCATTATTATTATTATTGTTTGCCACAATGGTGTGTACTAGCACAGGGAGATTTTGTTCTGCAAAATGATCTGTGAGCTATCCATTATTATTATTATTGTTTGCCACATGGACATTGGCCTTCTGGATGTTGTGGGGCCTGCTCAGGGCCATAAATGTGCATGCCTACTGTGCAAAACATTTGTAGACTGATGTTTTTACAAAAAAGAAAAGATATCTATCATAGATGTGTGGATTTATTAGGAAAGTAAACAAAACCCCAGCATAGACTGCTATTATGTGACAATATTACTGCAGGTACGTTTTAACATTATAGTTGTGCGCTAAAATGTACTTAATTATGGTTATGAATTCGTTTCCTGTTACCAAAATTATGTATGTTGTGTACTCGTATTGCATTGGTTTTGATGTTTAATACTGGACATCCTAAGTACACCACAAGGGGCTGAACAAACAAATATTATTGAATCTCTCTGTGTGTGTGTGTGTGTGTGTGTGTGTGTGTGTGTGTGTGTGTGTGTGTGTGTGTGTGTTTGCACATGCATGTGTGTCTGATATTACTTGCAGCTAGCAGCCAAAGTATCAGAAGTGGCTATATTTGGAGCTGCTTCCGAAAGCTTCAGCAAGTAAGTGATGATGCCTGTGAATGACTAATCATGCGCCAGCTTTTGACAGTACAAGAGAGACATGTCTGTCACACTGCTTGCCTGCATGTGCACCTCTTTGTGGGTGAGCAAGTGAGTGTGTGTGTGTATACTACTGTTTGTGAGTGTTTTCTCAGTATTGTTTTTTTTTCTTTCTTTCTTTCTTTTTTTAACTGGTCTTCTTTGGCTTATCAAATAAGTGTTTTTTTGTTTGTTTTTTAACCTTTTGTGTGTTTTGATCTTGTTGTTATGTGTGCTTTTTGTCACTGTCAAAAAAAAAAGAAGAAAGAAAGAAGAGCACTGTGGTTCTGTTTCAGAAAAAACATCAACTGTTCCATAGCCGAGTCACTTGCACGATTTCAAGCTGTGGTGGAAAAGGCTCAAGATGCAAATATTAAAGTTCGAGGGTGAGTGCTATATGTGTTTTTCTCTCTCTTTCATTTCTTCCATACCTCTTGAATATTTTGTTTGTAAACTGGTGGTTGTATTCTTTCACTTCTGTCTTCCAGAAAATGAACCATCATGTGAGTCTTTGTGATCATATGAGATGATGGGTGGCCTTCCATCTAACCATAAGTCTGTGTGTAGTACAGTGGTCAATACTTTAATACTCCCCCCTTTTCTTTCTTATTCAGTTACAGTCAGACTTTTTTCTATGCTTTTTATATACTTGGACATCATTATGCACAAAAGGATTTTGGTGACTTTTGTGTTCATTTACTGGAGGTTGTTGACATGTTTCTGGACATGGGACAAAATATGACATTGGCATCTTTTCACAGACTATTTAAATGAAATATTTAAAACCTGCACATATATTTTATCATCGCATTGATCTTTACCCATGCATACCCATTGTGGTGACCATCATCAAGCATCAGGTACCTTTTTGCATTTGAAATAATTTTCTTGACCAGTTACGTTCAGACTTTGTTTGAAGTAGACTCATCTGCACTTTAAAAAAAAAAAAAAAAAAATCAAACTGCCTGCACCATTCCTCTTTGCTAATTGTACTTGTTGCATGTTTTTTTGACACACATGACTTCCGTTTTCCCAAATGGCTTTAGGGTCATTTTTCGCTTTATGTAAGGCATCTAACACCTTCTGGCGGTGTGCTGTTTTCTTCACCCATAGGAGTTCCTTATACTCTTTTCTCTTTTGGGTATAGCTAAGCCTATCAGTGTCCACATTGCTTTTGGGGTATTTTTTCAGTTGCAACAACTTAGTACCTGTCTGGATTCTCTACATTCTAAGTCAAACCATATCTGTTTCTTTTCCTTCCCAAGGGTGATTGACTTTTGTGCATTGCCCTGCTGTAAGTAAACCTTCACTGAATTTTAAAAGTACTTATTTATATCACTATCAATAATTAATTCTGTAGCTTCACAAAAGCAATCATCCAAAAATAAACAGGACAAAAATTCCTGGTTATTTTCTTGGTTTCAAACATATTTCTCAAGTTTAAATATTTTTGCGCACTTTCTTTTTAAAACAGCTCCTTCACTCTGAGACTCAACGGTGAGTTTCACAGGAATGTGTTTAGATTCAATTTTCTGTGCAACCTTTAAAGACATGTCAGGGACAGTAAAAGACATCTAGATACAATGAAATAATCTATTACACTGCAGCTAACAGAAGATAGATATGTACAATTTTCACACTCATCCCCCAGATGTAGTTTCGTTTATGATCTGGAACCCAAACTGTTTGCAGATGTTCAACAAGTATGTACCAAAGTCATTTACTTCTTTGTCTTTGGATGCATGCTTATTGACTTGCACTGAATCATCATCTTCGTCCTCAGAAATGTTAAATGCTACCTGTTCTTTCTCTGGGTTTTTGTTTCCAGTCCATGAATTCAAATCCCCAAATAGTATGGATGGCACATTACCAAGGTCTTCTACAGTGTTTATAATTGTTCAGTGAGGGCAATGCTGTTGTGGATCTCTGTTTCCTGGTAGTAAGTAGACGATGTTGGTGGCAAGTAGACTCCAATCAGAACAATAGGTGCATTTTACCAAACAAGTCTTTTAACAGCTTTATCACAGTTATCATACTCCACCATCACCTGTTGAACATGTTTGCCTAACTCTTTTCTTATCAATAGAACCACTCCCCCAGAAAGTCAGGCTGTTACAGCATCAGTTAACTTTACACCAGGAACAGTAAAAACATCATGGAGTGGAAATAGCAGAGACAGAAAGGTTTTGAAGAAAGTTTCTACCAACAAACAAAAAGCAAAGTCTACAAGGTACACACATACATCTGGTTCATACAGTCGAGACAAGCCTTCTGTGTTGTACGTTACAAAATTTACATGTTTTGTTGTTGGTACAGGTTTACAGTTACTGTCACCAACATGGGCCCGGCCAGTTTCCTATTCTGTTGTCCCAGCTGACTGTGCTGCGTTTGTGGTAGTCCTTGCTGGCTTTGGTGCGCTTTGTTTGTTTACTTTTTTCACCGTGGTCTCTGTCAGGGTCAGCTGCCTCTTTTCTTTTTCGTTCACCACTGAGCCACTTTGCCAGCCCACTGCTGCCTGTCTGTACACTGTGAAATCTGCTTTGCACATGCGTTTCTTTGCCAGGTTGCTTGTCCGTCAGGTCCGTGACATCAGTACCTTGTGTACACAGCTCTATGGTTGGACTGCACTCCAGGGTTTCCGCATCAGCTGATTCTGTGTGATGACACATGGGTGCTATTGTTGTCACTTGGGTGTTTTCCAGTCGGGTACTCGTGCCCTCTAATTTCTCTGTATCTTGAAGCAACTCTTTGGCATCATGAAACTTGGCGTCACTGTCAGTTGTGGGGGTGTCTTGCTGTCGAGGATTCTGGTTTGCCATGTCATTTTGCTAATGAGCAGTTTGTGTGTCTTCCATTGCCTGGTCACAAGTGGGCAGTGTTTCTTTTGTCAGGAGTTCCTGGCTGGCATGTCAAGTGACGTGAAGGCGGGACAATGGTCGTTGTCCTGCCAGTCATGGTAGGGCCGCTGATCGTACCATTCTGAGTCCCAGTCCCAAGTGCTCCCACTGGTGTAGTATTGCCGGGTCCATAGGTCGTGGTGATGGTTGTCGATGTAGTCATTCTGCCAGTCGGCAGTCATGTTGTCTCCAGAGTGTTGCATTCCTCTGCTCCAGTTGGAGTTGCTGTCTTGAGAACGGCAGGGGCTCAAGTTGTACTCCTCCCTGGGTCTGCTGTTTTGCTGCCTAACGCTTGTCCCTGGGTCCCCCTGCTGGCATGCAGTGTGGTGGGCATCCCCTGTGTTCAGCCTCCCAAGTCTGGCTCCATGTCATGCAGCATCAGTGAAGCTACCGCGGTTGAGGGGGTGGTACTGGACAGGCCCAGCCACCACCAGTCTGTTCCCTTTGTAGTAGGCATGTAGCCGTCTCTCACAGTGCTCTGGCATAACATTCTGTTGCTTGGTTGTCGGGTCTCCTGCCACTGTCACCCCTTTCTTTTTCAGCACCTCTCATCCTTTCCTCAAAATGTCCATCTTGCCTGACCATCTGGTGAACTTTACTATCATTGTTTGTGGTTTGGAGAAGCCATTTCTGTTGTTGTCGCTGGTGTTGCTTCCAAAACAATGTACATGTACAATGTCACCCCAACGCCATTGTCTGTTTGGTACAGCATCCTGTAGAATGTTTACAACTTTCATGACACACGTTTCATTGTCTTCATCAGCTGACTGTTCAAGTCTTTTAGGTTGTCATGTCGTGAAAACCCTTCCAGTTTATCTATTTTTTCTTCTAGTATTGTGAAAGTGTTTCTTCAAGAATCGTAATAGCCAAGCTTGTTGTCTGAGCCTCCTGAAACATGTTGTATTAGTTTTCTTCTAGTCTTGTTGTTTTGGTCTGATCTGGAGAATTCACACTTGGTTCTCAATAGCACTAAATGCACTGTCCATTTTTGCACAGAGTTTGTTTTCCAGTGACTGAAATCTCACTTTGAGTTGCTGACCAAACAAAGTTTGAAACTTCACCTCCTGCTGTGTGAAAAGTCCTTGCAGAAGCATTTCCATGTTGGGATCAGGGCCTGGGTTTCTTTTGATGTTATTCGCACACAGTAAGAGCTGCAGCAACACAGCAGTCAAAAACAGGCAGTATATCTGAGCACTCTTTGCATTTCTAGTGTAGCCAGACATGGCCGCTGCGTGTTTTGCACAACTTTCCATGAAAGAAATGTAGACTGCCACAAAACTGCCACAGATGGCATGTGGCTTATGCTATCATGTCATGTCAAAAACCAACTTGCTAAAGTCTGTATAGAATGATTAATTAGGCAAAATTAATCAAAAACTGATGAGCATCTCTGAACTGTGCCTTGAGATCTGCTCACCTCGTGTGAGACAGAGTGAGAGAGAGAGAGAGAGTTTGTAACATGAGATCAGTATCAGATGCTGCTCAGTTTTTTTCAGTGATTTGTCTGCATTAAAAAATATATATATTATTTTTTAAAGAAAACAGCAATGCCAGAATGAAAAACAGAGACCAGAAGGCAAAATATCCCTTTCCCCTTCTCACTTACTTTTCAGATCATGAGACAAGTTGGGTCTGGTTTAACTACTGAACAAAAACTGTCTTGGAGTCAGTGCTGCAATAGCTACTATAAAAAAAAAAACAAAAAAAAACGGCAGCAACAACAAAAACCAAAACAAACACAGAACAATCTGAAGATGTTGTAATTTATATAGCAGACCTTCAAAACTGAAAGGGAATTATGGTAGGTATCATGTAAGTGTAGAATACACTTGAACATCAAAAGAATCTCAGCACTCCCTACTGACATTAGATACAAAAAGCTAAGTTTACCTGCTGACCCGAAGATTGGAGCTCCTGTCCACCAGCCAGCTGCCTGTTGTGGCACTCTGTTTACACGCTTATCTCGACACTGCTATCCCCTTGCTGTAGTGTCTATCGTCACACAAAAGCGCTCAGTTTCAACTGGTGCCTGGTACCAGTAACTTTGTTTTTTACTGATACAAGTGGAACATTTACCAGTTAAAACTGGCATATGCCGGTCTAGCACCTCATTTTGCTCACTTTCTGTTTTCCTTAACTGCAAATACATTTGTATTTTTTCTTCATGCTGATAATTTGTGTTTGTTAATGTGTTTCAAAACTCACTTCCTGATCAAATGTTTCTGTTCAGGTACGTGTCATGTGTGTTGGGTTGCCCATATGAAGGTGATATCAAACCAGAAAAAGTAGCTGAGGTAAGGAGAGTGCATTGACATAGGTTGTATGTATGTGTGTGTGCATGCGTGTGTGTGTGAGTGTGTGCATGTGGGTGTGGGTGTGTCAGCATATGTGTGTGTGTGGGTGTGCGCACGCATGTATGTTGTGTACATGTATACATGTATGTGTGTGTGCGTGTGTGCATGTTTTGGCTGGTAATGTGGTGTGTGAATGTGGCTGTATAACTGGGTGGGGTGGGGTGGGGTGAGTGTGCACATGTGGGGGTGCATCTGAGAATGCGTGTTTACCATCAGTGAGTTTGAAAGCCTTGATCACCAAGCATATTTATTAAGGTAGCCAGGCTGCTGTTTTGCTGTGTGTGCTTTGACAGTGATGCATGTTGGACAGCAGGTTTGCTGGCTTACGTGACTTACTTTTTGCCCCTAATCCCACAGGTGGCTCGTCAGATGTATGAACTTGGTTGCTATGAGATTTCTCTTGGCGACACCATTGGCAAGGGCACCCCAGGAGCAATGCGTGCACTCATCGCTGTCGTCAGCAAACACATCCCACTAGAGCGACTGGCAGTTCACTGCCATGATACATATGGTCAAGCGCTGGCCAATATATTCGCTGCCTTGCAGGTAACATTTTGCTTTGGTTGGTATTTCCTAGTAAAACTAGAAGGGAGGTAAAGCCCTTTTACCATCACTGTGCAGTTCTGACACATTCTGTCACTGGGATTCATCCTGAGGTGACAAACTAACTGAACCAACAAACTAATATCAGTGCCGTTATAGCTGGTGACTTGTGAGAAGTGTTTGTTCTGTTAATTACATCGTTGGGCTGCATCCACATTTGGCCCTGTCAGCTTTCTTTTTTCAAGAGGTGTTTGCTCAGTGTATGACTGATGCTGTTTGCCCTGTGTGTGACTGATGCTGTTTGCCCTGGGTGTGACTAATGCTGTTTGCCCTGGGTGTGACTAATGCTGTTTGCCCTGGGTGTGACAATGCTGTTTGCCCTGTATGTGACTGATGCTGTTTGCCCTCTATGTGACTGATGCTGTTTGCCCTGGGTGTGACTGATGCTGTTTGCCCTCAATGTGACTGATGCTGTTTGCCCTGGGTGTGACTAAGGTTGTTTTCCCTGGGTGTGACTGATGCTGTTTGCCCTGGGTGTGACTAAGGTTGTTTTCCCTGGGTGTGACTGATGCTGTTTGCCCTGGGTGTGACTAATGCTGTTTGCCCTGGGTGTGACTGATGCTGTTTGCCCTGGGTAAAGCTGATGTTTGCCCTTTTGAGCTGATGTTTGCCCTGTGTGTGGCTGCTGTGTGTTACAGATGGGGGTGAGTGTGGTGGACAGTTCAGCAGCTGGGCTGGGGGGCTGTCCCTATGCCAAGGGGGCCAGTGGCAATGTGTCCACAGAGGACGTGATCTACATGCTCAATGGCCTCAACATCAGAACTGTAAGTACATTCTCCTCTGGCTGCTTGGAGCTGGGCAGACCAGTGGTTGTGGTAAAAAGCGACATGCAGTGAATGTTGTAGAGCCTTGCTGACTGTTCTCCCAGCTTCAGCACACCTGGCAAACCCACCAGCATTGGCCCTGACCATGAAGACTGGGGTTGTGGGGGTGGGGAACTTTATTGCCATAAAGACTGGGGTTGTGGGGGTGGGGGGGGGTGAAGACTGGGGTTGTGGAGTTGGGAACTTTATTGTCATGGAAGACTGGGGTTGTGGAGTTGGGAACTTTATTGCCATGAAGACTGGGGTTGTGTGTGTGTGTGTTGGGGGGTGGGGTGAAGACTGGGGTTGTGGGGACAGGGGAACTTTATTGCCATGAAGACTGGGGTTGTGTGTTTGGGGGGGTGGGGGGGGGGTGAAGACTGGGGTTGGTGAGTTGGGAACTTTATTGCCATAAAGACTGGGGGTGGGGGGGGGGGGGGGCAGTGAAGACTGGGATTGTGGAGTTGGGAACTTTATTGCTATGTAGACTGGGGTTGTGGGGACAGGGGAACTTTATTGCCATGAAGACTGGGGTTGTGGGGGGGGGGGGGGGGTGAAGAGTGGAGTTGGGAACTTTATTGCCATGAAGACTGGGGTTGTGGGGGTTTGGAACTTTATTGCCATGAAGACTGGGGTTGTGGGGGGT
>OY757556.1:8343216-8385716 GCA_963584105.1 Alviniconcha strummeri
ATATGATCATTCAAAGTTTGAAAGACCTAACTGAAATAGTGTCCACACAAAAATCCAATGCTAAGGTCTTTGTCAAGTCCTGAAACATGTCAGTTATGTCGCTTGAGCACACTCTTCTCTCAAAAATATCCTCCTACTTCTTGCAGTTAATTTTTACATTTATAATATCAGCTTCACTGAATAAGCTCTTACTGAGAAATACAACTTTCAGTTTCAACTAATGTGACTTTGCAATAAAATCCCAGGTGGTACGGACATGTACAGTTTGAGGGGTACTCCTACCAAGACAAAGTTTGGCAAGATTATCAATCACACCTATCTGATTCTGAGCTTGGTTGGTGTGGTGGTAAAGTGACATGTTGGTAAGCAGAGACCCAGTTCAAATCCACTTTGGTTCTCCTTTGTGTTCAAATGTTCTGCTTTGTGGGTAATCTCTTTTCGCTGAACCCCCCCTCCCCCAAGTTCGTCGAATCAGAATTAAATCAAGCTTTTTGCCAAAGACTGATATGATATGTGTGACTAGTGCGAGTCAAAAACAAGAGCATGAGGACAGAGGGTTCAGCAGGGCTATAATTAGATGTCTTCAGCAGAGTTTGTGCGAAAGAAGTTTGTCTTGAGAGGTTTCCATTGAATAGAACAGAATCTCTGTTGCATCGTTGCTATCAGTTTGCTCAAACCTCAGCATAACTATGAAAGAACCACAGTAGCAAATCAACAATGACAGCAACGCACCCTCCCTTCTGTGCTGAAAGAAAAACAAATGGCTCTACACCAGCACCCACACAAAAGGAACACAAGGACAAGAAGCAGAAGCGAAGCAAACCTGTTAGTCAGATCATGCAATGTGTGGTGTGAGTGTGAATGGAGTCAGTGCTGTGTGCTGCTGTTTTGCTCTGAGCCTTTGGTGCTGGCCACCTCCTCTGGCCCGGCTGTCTGTGCCCCAGCTAGCTCTTTGCGCGTCTGGTGCCCACGGAAAGTGGCCTGGATTTTGGTGGCTGCCGCGTGTTCAGCCTCTGCCTGTGAGATATCATTAGCCATGGTTTGGGTGGGAGTGGCGGACTTAGCCAAGGCGGGATCATTGGCGACAGGAGAGGGTGGGGACTGCTGACGCGCAGGTGGGATCTGCTGAGGAGGGGGCGGGGTCTCTTCCCTCTTGTCCTTCACCTCTTGGTTGGCGCGCATTTCCTTCACTTCCTGTCGGGCTTTGTAGCCACGGAAACCAGCCTGAAGAGTGATGGCAGCTTTCTCCTCTGCTTCCACGTGGTTGTCCGCTGCAGGCCCTGGCCCCCAGTCGTCATCCCCATCCAGCGGGATGGGGTCGTCCCGCATCAGGCTAGCCATAGACTCACGGCCCCTGGAAAACTCCTCCTCGGCTTGCTTCTGCTTCAGCTCTTTCCGGGTCTTGTAGCCACGGAAACCAGCCTGAATTTTGGTAGCAGCCAGTTCTTCCTGTTCCGCTAGTTTCCGTTGCTCCTCACGTAGCATTTCAGTGCCTGAGCGGTCGTTGGTGATGGGGGTGAAGCGAGGAGAATTGCCCCGCTCAGAGTTCTGGTCCTGCAACACCACCTCATGTTTACTGATACACCTTATGAACAGGACACACCGCCACATGAACAAAATACACCCCAAATGAACAGGATATACCTCCATATGAACAAAATGCACCCCAACATGAACAGGATATACCTCAATTTTAATAAAATACACCCCACCATGAACAGAATACACCTCCACATGAACAAAATACACCCCAGCATGAACAGGATATACCTCCATTTGAACAAAATGCACCCCAACATAAACAGGATACACTTCCATATGAACAAAATACACCCAACATGAACATGATACACCACTGTATGAACAAGATACACCTCAACATGAACATGACATGTCTACACATGACCAGACATGTCTCCACATGACACATCTCCACATGAACATGATACACCACCACGTGAACAAACATGATACATCTCCATGTGAACAAGATGCACCTCCACATTAACAAACGTGACACAACTCCACATCAACAAATATGATAGACTACACACACAAACATGATACACCTCTGCATGAACAAACACCCACATGGTGTGGTAAGGACTGACACACTTCCACCTACACAAAGCATCCACATGGTGTGGTAATAACGGAGACAACTCCACATGCACAAACATGATGCACCTCCACATGAACACAATACACCTCTACATGAACATGATACACCTCTATATGAACATGATACACCTCTACATGAACATGATACACCCCTGGCTCACATGAAAACACGTGACACACACATTCACATGAACAAACATGGTACATTTCCACACCCACATGGAATGGTAGTGACAGTTTGCTACAACTCTACATGCACAAACACCCACACGATGTAATAATTGCCTGATACAACTCAAGCTGATCACTGCCTTACACAACTACACCCACACAAACACCCACACAGTGCGGTGCTTACTGCCTGACAACTACACCCACACAAACACCCACACAGTGCGGTGTTTACTGCCTGATACAACTACACCCACACAAACACCCACACAGTGTGGTGCTGACTGCCTGATACAACTACACCCACACAAACACCAACACGGTGCAGTGTTGACTGCATGATACAACTACACCCACACAAACACCCACACGGTGTGGTGATGTCTGCCTGATACAACTACACCTACACAAACACCCACACAGTGCGATGCTGACTGCCTGATACAACTACACCCACATAAACACCCAGAGAGTGTGGTGATGTCTGCCTTACACAACTACAGCCACAGAGTGTGCTGACTGCCTTACACAACTACACCCACACAGTGTGCTGACTGCCTAACATGTATCAGCACCATGCAAACATGAACAATGTGTGTACTTCAAAAATGTCACAATAACTCCACTGTCATGCACAATTCTACCTTTATCCAACTGACAATGTCCAAGGAAATCCCAGCATTTAGGTTGTATCTTTGGCAGCTTAATAGCCACTCTAACATTGATCATTACAAAGACTTTTTTTACTTCTTTTTTTTGGTCAAAAATTTGTCTGAAGCTGATATTTTGATGGAAGCTGGATACCTGTCTGACAATTTTTTTTTTTAAATTATAAAAAAAAAAAAAAAAAGAGAAGAAGAAGAGAGAAATGATGTATCTATACGTATTTTTTGGTCTTGTTCAATGGAAGCAGAAGCATAAACAGATAAAGTAACCTGACAGTGGAGTTGCAGCAAACACAGACAGGGCAAATAAATAAATGTACCTAACCTCACTGCAAATATAATCCAGCTCACAACAAACTGAGATAACTCCCCTTCCTTGTAACAAACGTTACAAAATCTACCTGGTATCTCAATAAGCAAGACGTTAATCACTCACCTGGGATCTGTCGGGGGTGGATGTGGTGGCTGCAGCCACTCTCTTCCTCTCTTCTTCCTCCTCTCGCCAGCGTCGCTCCTCCTCCTCCCTCCTCTTCTTTTCCTCTTCATCCCTCTTCTTCTCCTCCGCTAACCTCTTCTTCTCCTCCTCCTCCTTCTTCTTCTTGTCTTCCTTCTCCTTCTTCTTCTGCTGCGCCGCTTCCCGCTGCTGTCGGCTCTTTTCTGCTCGCTCACGATCTTCTGCCTCTCTGCGAGCGCGAGCCTCCTTCTCAGCCTCTCTGCGAGCCTGCTCATTGCCAGGGGAGTTAGGCTGCTTGCTGTTGGCGCGGAACGTTCGTTGCTCTTGCTGCGGGGGTGGGGGGCCCACTCCTTCCTCCTGTGGTTTGGTAAGCAGCAGATGACAGGGTCAGTGGCCAAAACATGATGCCATCAAGGGACTGTTGGTTCCGAAGGAACGGTCATTGTCTGTTGGCAGTCTTGGTCAAGGGACTGCTGGTTCTGAAGGAACGGTCATTGTCAGTTGGCAGTCTTGGTCAAGGGACAAACTCTCATATGGGGACAATATGTGCGCAGAAATTTAGGTTTGCTTTTTGGGTACATATTTATATGCATCAAATCATGTTAAACAAACTGGGTTTGGATGCACCTGTAAAATCGGGGGCATGACAATTTCTAGATCAACAGTGGGTTATCTATAAGCATCTAAAAACAAATGATCAATTCTGATTCTAGCTTGCAAGACATTCAATGGACCAACATTGTTACATTTGAGTATACTAGGACTCTGTATCCCTATCGGTTAGTTTTTTGTTTTTGTTTTTAAATTTTGCTCTACATGCCAGTAAGCTGACAGCAGTAGCAGAAGCCCTCTCCTGGGGAACAGCCATGTTTACTGCTTCTTCTGATCTTGCTTTACATCCACAGAGAACATATTAAGGACTATTAGGGACAGGTACAGTGTTTACTGCCATGCATGATATATGAGGCATGTGCATCACATCTTTTTAACGTTATTTCAGTCATGCCAAATGTTAATTCTTCTTCTTCTTCTTCTCTCTGTGTGTGTGTGTGTGTGTGTGTGTGTGTGTGTGTGTGTGTGTGTGTGTGTGTGTGTGTGTGTGTGTGTGTGTGTGTGTGTGTGTGTGTGTGTGTGTGTGTGTGTGTGTGTGTGTGTGTATGTGTGTGTGTGTGTGTGTGTGTGTGTGTGTGTGTGAGCCTCACTTCATTTCATCCCCCATGAAAAGACAACCAAAATACAGATTCAAATTATTCTGATACTGATAATATAAACATGCATCAGATCTAGCTAAGCAACATGAAAGAAGTGATCATATTATGCACATCTGTTTATAAATTCGGTGATGGTCAAGAGTAAATAGATGATGTCACACACATAATTGTTGTTTAATTCACTATTTGGCACTAGCTAGCACAAAAAACACACATAATAATGTATGCTAAGCACTGTGCAGTCTGTGGGTTTATGAAGACTTACAACTGTCACCTGTTCATCCCTCACTGAATCCTGTCTACACTAAAGGTGGGACATTGGCCTGGCCTAGCCATGAAGCATGTCTACACTGAAGGTGGGACACATGGCCATGAAGCATGTCTACACTGAAGGTGGGACACAGGCCTGGCCTGGCCATGAATCATGTCTACACTGAAGGTGGGACATAGGCCTGGCCTGGCCATGAATCATGTCTACACTGAGCATGGGACACAGGCCTGGCCATGACATGAATCATGTCTACACTGAAGGTGGGACATAGGCCTGGCCTGGCCATGAATCATGTCTACACTGAAGGTGGGACATGTGGCCATGGATCATGTTTACACTGAAGGTGGGACACAGGCCTGCCTGGCCAGTAATCATGTCTACACTGAAAGTGGGACACAGGCCTGGCCTCGCCATGAATCATGTCTACACTGAAGGTGGGACACATGGCCATGAATCATGTTTACATTGAAGGTGGGACACAGGCCTGGCCCCGCCATGAATCATGCCTACACTGAAGATGGGACATGTGGCCATGAATCATGTTTACATTGAAAGTGGGACACATGGCCATGAATCACGTCTACACAGAAGGTGGGACACTGGCCGGGTCCTGCCATGAACCATGTCTCAAAACTATAACCCCCTGCACACACACTGCAAGTAACTTTAGACCAGCAATAATAATAACTTTAGACCAGTAGAAATAATAACTTTAGACAGAGAAATAATAACTTTAGACCAGTATAAATAATACCTTTAGACCACTAAAATTAACAGACCAAAACTGAAATTAATCTCAGTGAGAAACCCATAATAATTTCTCTCATTGGTATTGTCATAAGAGTAAAAATTATCCACCACAGATCTTGTTTTATTCTCTAAGCACCAACCACAACTTTATATGGTGGCACATCAGTTCATGTTTGAAAAACAAGGTCTCTTGTGATATACTTCTGACAGCTTATTTAACACCCAGCATCATTAATGTTAGGGGACACTACCACTAACAGCAAGTGTTTCCCAGACTGCCAGTTAATTCCCTTCAACATGAACTGGACCCAACACCACACATGCATGCATACAAACACCTGTTAAAAAGAAAAAGAAAAAAGGTTGTGAATACTATGGAAGGCCTTGCATAAGCTACTTGTGTAAAGCTGAATATTGCATGTATGTCTATTTGTTTAATTTCCCCATTACACAGGTGAAGAAAGGTCATACAGAGTCAGATCATGTTTTTACCTAATCATCTGGGTCATCAGATCTTTTTTCCAGTTCAGTGGGAACTTGTGTGATGAAAGACAACATTTTTATTTTTCTTATTTGTTTTTTGTGTTGTTTTTCTTTTACTTTACACACTGAATGAATTTACAAAATATAAAATCACAGCACGTGGAATGCTCTTTGGTTACATTTGTCAAAATAAATATGCATACAATGGACAGCAACAACTTACTGTCCATGGATAAAACATGGATAAAACCAA
This sequence comes from Alviniconcha strummeri, assembly GCA_963584105.1. Lineage (NCBI taxonomy): Eukaryota > Metazoa > Mollusca > Gastropoda > Provannidae > Alviniconcha > Alviniconcha strummeri. Next base: position 8,349,596 of record OY757556.1, read on the forward strand.
CCAAGCTGACAGATTACACAAAGATAAACTTCTAATCTGTTTGCAAACAAGACAGAAACTGAAAAAGTTTGTTCAGCTTTTTAAGCAACAGTTAACTTGTAACTAGCCTTCAAGATACTCTAATTACAAAGTCTTCGTGTAATCTAGCTCTATCAGTCTATGGCAGGTTGGTTAAAGCTGCTCGGTTGAGGACACTCAGCATATTGCTGCCAAACAGTCAGCAATAGAAAATCATACCAGATCATACCAAAACACACCAAGACACACACTGAGCTTACACAGTGAAAAGACCATCTTGGGTCTGTAGCTTTTTAAACCCAAATAATGCCACAACACTTCTAAAACCATGCCCACATTTCTTGGAAAGTTCTGTTTTTTTGTTTGTTTTTTCTTCTTCTTTTTTCTCTTTTTTTTTGGGGGGGGGGGGGGGGGGGGGGGGGAGGAGTTACAACAGCACAATTATTTTTATTTCTATATTTTCACCAGCACAGTGTGTCTTTTGGGAAGATACCATGGCACAAATTCATGATGAAAAGTGAACTGGTTTGTTGAAACAGACATGAAACGGACTGTTCAACAGTGCAAATGGAACAGTGTCATGATACTTCATTCTGAAGCTGATTGTTTTGCAGCAGCATTTGAGTCAGCCTTGTTGCAGGTAAGTAAGGTTCCCTGTGGAGAGTGTGAGTGCTGCACACACTGGTGTGACACCCTGCCTGTTCCAGGGAGTCACCTTCACCACAGCACAGCCTGTCGGAGGTTCTCACAGCACCAACCCACACCAACCCCTGGCTGGCTAAGCTGATACCACTAAGGACACCAGTCCTCACCACACCCTAATGCAGAAGAATGAACCTGTGACTGAAGTCACAGGCTGAACAGTGCACCTCTGTTTTACACAAAGCCTTGCACTGACCATGGATTTTGGAGGGAGGGTGGGGGTCTTTTTAAAGGCAAGAAAATGGAGAAACAAATGTACAAATTAAAGAGTCACACTCTGAGTCCAGCCAAACCTCTGAGGCAACAACTAAGACGGGTGTAGTTAGGAACTGGGGCAGGAAGTCAACAACAACAAAAAGAAAACAAAAAAGAGGGGGTTGGGTGGGGGAGTTGGGGGGTTAGAGGTTGAATGAGCCCTGAAGGACAAGACTTTCAACTTGTTTCTTCAGCTGCAATAATGATGTTCAAGGGGAATACTGCAGAGGTGGGTTGTCTGTGCCCCCTGGCAAAATGGGTTTTAGTGTCAACGGTCACACATCATTGGTCACATCATGGTCAGGAAGGGTTTATTCAATGGTCACACATCACTGGTCACATCAGTGGTCAGGAAGGGTTTATTCAAAAGTATCCTGGTTACATCAGGTTAGCAGGAAAAAGATGTATGCATCTTCTGTCCAGTTTCTACAAATTCAAAACACCTTATTCAGAACTACTCCCCTCAAAACAACAACAAAACAAACCAACAAACAAACCAAAACAAACAAACCAACAAACAAACTAAAACAAACCCCAAAACAACAAACCTCACTTAATAAAGAAACTTCCAACCCATAAACCCCCTTGTACCCCCCCCCCCAGCTCCCCCTGGAAACTGCTCTCTTAATTTCCATGTTGGCTTATCATCAAACAGCAAAGATGTATGATAACAAAATGGCAATGTAATAAAATGTACAGTTTGAAATTGGAGAGTATGTTCTTTTAAAATGAACTACACAGTTTGAAGGAAGAAGATAAACTGACCATAGAAATCCAAGCTGAAAGTGCAACAGAAAACAAATGTGGTCACTAAGGAGGTGAGCCAGGAGACAGAGGTGGCTGGACAGAGGTGGCTGAGCCTGTGAAAGGATCATGGAGAAGTGCACATGGAAGTTGGAACTGTGTACAACCTGTGAAAGGATCATGGAGAAGTGCACATGGAAGTTGGAACTGTGTACAGCCTGTGAAAGGATCATGGAGAAGTGCACATGGAAGTTGGAACTGTGTACAACCAAACAACATGAGTGCTGGAAACTACTGTAAGCTGTGCAAAATGTCAACTCATTCTAGAGACTACAAGCAGTGCACACTACACTACATGCATATGGCTGTGCTCATTAAACACATACAATGCAACCCAATGAAAATTATGTGGTAATAATTATATATCATTGAATTACAATGCAGATGGTCAGTGACGCTAAGTTGCCTTCGATACCATTATGCATATTATTTCCAAGTCTAGTATATGGCACTTATGTAAAACAAATCCATTGTTAAGAACTATGATGATTGTCTCAGTGTTGATTACGTGCTATTCCACTTATGAGCATTATCTCCTGTTAATGGTCAGCCATCCAAGCTGACTGTTCCAATGCCTGTGTGAACTGAAGCTGCAGCTGTGCGTAAACTGTGCTTAACTAAACAGAATATGGGAGCAACACACCAAAATGAATGCAACAAATACACACATTATTATACCTTCTTGGGGGACTCTTCCTTTTATATTAGGAATAACAAAGAGTGGCTTCAAAGATTCAATATATAAGTTCCTTATGTTCTCAAGTTAATGTTATAGAGTATTGACAAATATATGCAACCAGTTTTGAAATCTGTTGGAATAATACTTTTGGGGCAATGTTATGGGGAAAAGGATGAAGATTACAATGACGGAGGAAGAAGCTGTTTGGTTAAATAAACTCAACCTCATATCACAGTAAAGGTTGGCACTGAAATCCCAGGAGGTGGGGGAGGGGGAACTAGCCCTGACAGTACTGCACTGTCACTACAATGGACAGCATTGTCAGCACCATTTTACCTTTGCATAACTGCAGGGGGGGAGTGCATCACACAGGGTTTAGGAAAAAGGCTTACATGCCAACATGGGTTCAGGCAGAAAGTAGTCAGCTTGTATACAGGGCTCAGGTTGAAATTAACACTGTAGGGTTTTGGAAGAAAGTGACATGGGGTTTACATAAGGTTTAGGTAGGAACTATACACAGGGTTTGAGCGGGATGTTTACGTGAGTGTATGGGGTGGAAGTTGAAGTTGAAGTCTGCAGTCATGTCCGTCACGTCACATGTAAAACGCCAATGCCAGGGGGCACAATGTCTCCGCTGCCTGCCTGCCAGAAGCTGCCACTTCACCATCACCTGATCTCTTCTGTTCATCAGCCAATAAGAAACACAGAAATATACTGCAAGGTGCAGTAGTTTCAATGCCTGTTTCTCCATTGAAGAATTCCACAATTGTAGTGTACGAAAAAGGTGCAGTGAGAAGATGAAACTCCATAAATTCCATTCGCAGTTTTCCCCAGGGTCACACAGAAGGGCGCACAACAAGCCATGATGTGGGACTGTAAATGTGACTTTGACAGCTTGCTCAGTTGATTATGCAGGAGCGTTTTCAGCTTACTTTGTGCTTTTGTTTGTTTGGTGATAGTTTAGTCAGTTTTGTAAAACATCACTCACACAGTGAATTATAGGTCTACTTTCCCAGTGACTGAAAAACACAGATAAACCCCAGTGCAATGCACAGATGTGAAGTATCAAGTGGGTGAATCATTGTTTCTATTTAGGATCCTTGTGCAAGTACCTGTTGATCAGGTCATTTAATTAAACGAGAGAGAGAAAGAGAGAGAGAGACAGAGACAGAGGGAGACAGAGTGAGAGAGAGAGAGAAGTCTTCAGAAAAGAGAAAATATGGGTTTCAAATGTGGGTGTTATGGAAATATGCAAAACATTAAAAACACTTATTTTGCAGACACCTACAACCAGATGATGGCCTGCAGCTGCCCCAATAACAGGGACACACTGAGTGATGAAGCAATGAATGAGAAGCCAGTGCAAACCTCTCATCCCATTGTGCAGGTGAAGCTTTGAGACCCAGTGATGGCACCACAAAGAACAAAAACAAAACTCGAGCCCTAGTGTGTTCATTCCTTTTAACATAAAGTTTTCACTTCGACTTCAACTTCACATGCCCCTCCACCAGCCAGCCACTGCCTCCACACACTGGGGGTGGGGGGTGGAGAGGACACAGTCATCAGGGTGGAGAATGCTAGTTAGCACCACAATCCCACAGTTTTTGCACACAACTTCCTGGGGACATGGAACAGTTTTAAAATTTGGTGCTCTGGATTAGAATTGCCGCAGGGAGTGTTCAAGTCCGTGTGTGTGTGTGTGTGTGTGTGTGTGTGCGTGCGTGCGTGCGTGCGTGCATGTGTGCGTGCATGCGTGTGTGTGTCTGTGTGTGTGTGTGTGGACACTGTAGTACTGGTCACTTCATATCTTAGAACACAGAAACTTAATATTCATGATCTGTTAGTGCATGACGGAGGCTCAGGTTGTTTTGATACTCTGGCAGTTGTAGTCCAGGTCCATTCTTTTCATGCTCCTCTCTCCCTCTCTGTTTAGTTATCAATGCATTTACTGGGGATCCTGCCCCTGTTTGTTCCAGATTTCAGCTCCTTTGTTATGAACAAATATTTACCTTTTTTTGTATAATTTTGTCACCTGACATACATGATGACAGTATCCCAATCATGACTGTGAGATTCTGTGCTCTTCTCCTCAGAATCTGTGTCTGTGTTAACAGTTTTAGGCCATGTTGTTTGACCACCGTGCCATCTGCTGCTGGTGTCTGTAAATCATACTGGTACTTTCAGACCAGTCATTTAAAAAGGGCATACCACGATGTCTACAGTGGCAGTAATGTTGCAGGCAAACTGTGCTGCTGGCACCTCTGTTGTGTGAATACAACAAGGAGCGCATATGTTAAGCCTGTCAACTTTTAAGTCTAACTTTCCTTGATGACAGCAAAAACTGAACATCATTTGTTTTCCTCCAGAATTACTGGTGATGTACTGCATGTTCACATGCATGTGTGTTTGTTTGACAGAGACAGGAGACAGTGTGAGTCAGCTGAAGAGGGTTGGAGTGACTGGAACCTCAAAATAAAATAATACTGTGGTATTCATGTGATATACTTTAGGTATGTTTTGTATCCCCCCACTCCTTTTACTGCACTACTTTGCATTTAATAATCTGAGTATGTATTACTGCTGTTAAGTTCGCTGTGACTGTTTGAGATGTAAAATTATTATTATGTTAATTGTATTGTTTTTTAAGATTCAGATGAATGTAAAATCTATCTGATTAAAGTAATTTTGAAAGAGAGAGGGAGAGAGAGAATGTTGGGGGGGATTAACTCAGGAATTTTAACTCTTTTAAAGTATTGTATTTTAGGCTGTTTCACTAGGATCTGTGCCCATTGAATGTAAGGGTGTTTATGCTGAAACCTTCAATTTTTTGTTTTTTTTTACCTCTTTGCTTGTTACTATATGTACAATCTTTTACTAGTTTTAGGCTAAATCAACACACAAGGGAGTTAATTAGCGCTCACAATATGTAACACAAGTACACCAACAAAGATCTGAGTTGCCTATAGTAACTCTTACCTGGCATGTGTATAACTACAAGGTACATAACCTCCACCAGAGGTACATCCATTAGTTTTAGGCTAATTTGGTCTGCTTTGTGTGTGTGTGTGTGTGTGTGTGTGTGTGTGTGTGTGTGTGTGTGTGTGTGTGTGTGTGTGTGTGTGTGTAGAGGAGGTGAGGGGTTGTACTGATGTGGGTGTGGCTGTGAAGGGATAGGATGAAAATGGTAATAATTATATTTGTGGCTATTAATGTGTTATATGACAACCACAGGTGTGTGAAAGTTTATGTTTTACAGTACATTTATATAAATTATATATTATACTTGAATAATGCTTGTGGTATTAGCACACTGTATGCTACTGCATGCTCTTAGACTGTGAATCTTTTATGCATGTAGATTTTATTTCTTTGTTTGTAATTCATGTGTGGCACCCACATTTTCCTTTCAATGGAATAAAGAAGTACCTGACTTGACCTGACTTCATGTTTTGTCAAATTAGCAATCAATAAACTTTTACTTATTGCAGGGTGGAAAACAGCATCCATAGATGTCAACAACATAACCCTCAGTTTCATCTTTCTTGAACAGATGTAATCATGAAAGCTGGTCACAGCTTGAAAAGCGTTACCAGTTCAAAAAAGATCTTGCTTTCAACGAAATGAAGATACCAACAAATTTCCAAGCACCGAACAAGCTGTAAAAACTAAACCAAAACAAGATAAGTCTTTTTCTTTCATTTTTCATTATTTTTGACCATTTATCGGTTGTTTAAATGTTGTTTTGTGGCTTGATAAAGGGGATTTCCCTGAAAATGTACATACTGTGTGTCTGTGTTAAAATAAATAAGCGTATGTTTGAACCTTTTATGTTTGGATCTTGCTTTCAATGATTACTTTTGTTGTGATAACCAATTTCATTGTCCAAGAAACCTGCCAATAGAGCACTAGGACTGATGTAACACAGACCCACTGTCCATGTGAGTGCCTGCAGGGTGCACATTCCAGCATCAGTCAGCCATGCCCTGCTACAGTCAGATGTGGCCACTGCACTGCATGCACCATCGAATCCCTCCACCAAACAAGCCATGAAAGCCACACATGTAGGCACTCAGCTGGGTTGGGTGTCTGATCCACACTGTTCAGCCAATTACAAAAATCACTAACCAAACTCTGCCATGCCAGCTTCTATGTCCCTGAGATTTACAAATGATTTTAGATGAAGGAGGAAAACTCACTTCACCAAAAATTCAGCTTTTTCAAGATGGGGCTGGAAAGGGGCAGAGCTCTGAACTGTGTATTACTGTGCAAAATGTTTGTGCTGCTAGATTCATCACCAAAGCAAGCAGTGCTTCATTGCATGCATATAACTGTTGTCTAGTTGAGCACTTGACCTATATATGAAAGAGTCTAAAAAGGTGCGAAAAAAAACAGTCAGGCAACCTCACATTCAAAATGTAAAAAGAAATCTCCTTTACTTTTTTGTTACGCTCTCCAATCAGCTTGAGAATGGTTCATGCTGTGAAAGTGAAAAGCTCAATGGACATTATCATCATGCAATGTTTGAAAGATCTTAAAAGTACTTAAAGTCTCCAACAAAGTGCCAACAAACTGGTTTTAAAGTATGGAAAGTAAGCTATGCACAAATACAGCTTACAAGCCAAACTCACAAGAAGCATATGTATGATCCAGTTAACGTACCAGCATATGTAACAACCATACAAAGTTTAAACTAAATCAGACAATAACCTACTGGTCTGAGAAAGAACAAACAACTTAGGTTTTAACTTTCTAAAGCCTCAGTGGCCTTAGAATAAAGTCAGGGGATCAAACCTGTCATCCAACAAAGTCTGATACACTTCCCTGACACAAGGTCTGGCAAAAGCTAAAGTTGTTGTTTTACTGATGACAGTTTCCGTATCTCTAGTGTCCAGAAGTTCAGTGTCAAAGATTTTGCCAAAGATGACCTAACACTGATGATTACATAGATTCCATTTGTTTCATGTGAGTCAAAATTACACACTGAAACAACTCTACAGCTTCAGGCTGAAGTTAAAAAAAACACATGTAAACTATGCATTTACAAAATCAAGATTAGGAATTCTATCAGATGTAGGGCCTATCTATACCCAAGCATGAATCACTACAGTGCTCTAGATTGGCAGAAGACTGCTCCATCTGCAAAGCACCCCCCTTCTGTGCAGTCTGCTTGCAAACATCCAAAAGTATTTCTGCAAAGGCCTTAGATAAACTACACAAAGCTACAAGGAAGAAACAATAAGTGAACGATGAATAAAGATGTCTACATAAAAGCAAAAGAGAGACTTGGATTACTGAGTCAGACAGCGACATGCAATAGTGTACACAAGTTCATGCATCGTGAATGTATACATGCAGGCCTTCCAGTGAGAATGACATACAGTGACTTAACAAGAAGTACATAACAATAAGGGAGGGAGAGAGAGAGCAGCATGGTCTTGAGAGTGAGGTCAAGACTCCTATACAGGTGCAGCTTGCTGTAACAGTTTAACACCCCTTTCTGCCAACAGCTTGTCCTTTGGACATGCACTTACCTGTACCTTCACAAGTTAGCACTACATTGTTAGTGCACATCACCTGTCTAGAGCATTACTGTGAGGTTCACCTGTGGCTCTTTCAAAGTCGCAGTTCTCACCTTCTTTCCTTTCTTGTCCTTTTTATCCTGGCCTTTCACCTCTTCCTCCTGAAATACAGACAGCAAAGCATCATTATAAAGTCAGTAATTTGGGCTGTTATGAACTGAACTGGATGAGGTGAAAAGTGCTGAAAATGAAGTGGGCTAAAACAGCATTGCCTCTATCCCTGATGCAGACACATCTGTTTCAGCCCACTGTGTTTTAGTGTCACCACCCCTTCCATCATGCTATGCAGAGACATGCATCTTCACACAGGTTAACTGCTGCAATTAATACATCTAAACCACAAACCTTCACAATAGTAACAGTAACACATGGATATGCATGCATATACAGTTGTAGAAGCAATTCTTAAAAGCACAGGTACATAACAGTACAGGTTCAGAATGTTTCAAAACTAGTGTTATGCTAAACATGTGCAAAAATACCAACACTTTAAACAGACATAGAAAGAAAAGTACATACATGCTGTATAAACAAACCACTCTCAAGTTTCAATGGTAAAAAGGCATCTCTGTTGTTATATTTTGTATGTACACACATTGTAACTACTAGGAAGAATTTGCATGGAATTCCTTCTCCAGAAAGAATATGAGCTGTAAGTGAGCAGCACTGCCCTGGACAACATGTTTTCACCAGTAGTAATTAAGACCTCAGTTATGACTCTTGACACTAAAGACAGGCATGAAGGAAAGGGGGTGGGCCCCAGAACAGGCGTGAAGGAAAGGGCATGGGGCCCTCAGAACAGGCGTAAAGGAAAGGGGGTGGGGCCCCAGAACAGGTGTGAAGGAAAGGGCATGGGGCCCTCAGAACAGGCGTAAAGGAAAGGGGGTGGGGCCCCAGAACAGGTGTGAAGGAAAGGGGGTGGGGCCCTCAGAACAGGCATAAAGGAAAGGGGGTGGGGCCCCAGAACAGGTGTGAAGGAAAGGGGGTGGGGCCCTCAGAACAGGCGTAAAGGAAAGGGGGTGGGGCCCCAGAACAGGTGTGAAGGAAAGGGGGTGGGGCCTCAGAACAGGCGTAAAGGAAAGGGGGTGGGGCCCCAGAACAGGCGTGAAAGAAAGGGCATGGGGCCCTCAGAACAGGCGTAAAGGAAAGGGGGTGGGGCCCCAGAACAGGTGTGAAGGAAAGGGGGTGGGGCCCTCAGAACAGGCGTAAAGGAAAGGGGGTGGGCCCCAGAACAGGCGTGAAGGAAAGGGCATGGGGCCCTCAGAACAGGCGTAAAGGAAAGGGGGTGGGGCCCCAGAACAGGTGTGAAGGAAAGGGGGTGGGGCCCTCAGAACAGGCGTAAAGGAAAGGGGGTGGGGCCCCAGAACAGGTGTGAAGGAAAGGGGGTGGGGCCCTCAGAACAGGCGTAAAGGAAAGGGGGTGGGGCCCCAGAACAGGTGTGAAGGAAAGGGGGTGGGGCCCTCAGAACAGGTGTGAAGGAAAGGGGGTGGGTCCCCAGAACAGGCACAAAGGAAAAGAGGTGGGGCCCCAGAACAGGCACAAAGGAAAAGAGGTGGGGCCCCAGAACAGGCATGACAGAAAGGGGGTGGGGCACTCAGAACAGGTGTAAAGGAAAGGAGGTGGGGCCCCAGAACAGGTGTGAAGGAAAGGGGGTGGAATGGTACCTGCTGACACTCAGAACAGGCATGAAGGCTGACAGGACATTAAAATCCAATTACTGTCTTTTCAAAATGCACCTCATAAAATCAGCTGAGAGCAATAAAACAAAGTGTACAGGGCATAGAGGCATGTAGTCCAAACCAGCAAACTGGCACTGTGCAACAAGTGAACAGCCAAACTGCCGCACATCTCTCTGTAAGGAAAGTGTGTCCTGTATGCTGACATGCTACGGTCACCTGCACTCACAGATGGCGACACAGTGTGCAGTGCAGTAAATACAAAAATCATGTAGAACGTCAGATCAGCAGGCAGTGCTACATGTGGTGTTTTTCTGCATTCTCTTTTCAGTTTTGCTGTGGCTCCACAGACCAGCATATAGCAGTGTTAGTGAAGACAGGCTGAATGCAGGCATTACCATGATAACAAAGATAACAACAAACAAACAAACAAAAAACAGAAAAGAATAAAGAGCAGCCAGCAGTGAGGGCAGTGTGAAAACAATCCAGACAGCAACTCAGCAACGAAGCAAGAAGGCAACTTATGGCACATCCTGACAAGCAGTTTTTCAGCAACAGGCCAGTTTTGCTATGATTAAAGTATCACCACCATACACCCCCATCACCACCACTTGAATGCCTATCAACCACAGATGAAGAATAATAGACACCACTCAAAGGCAATAAATTCTTAAGCTGCCAAATGAGAGTTGCATCGCTTGAATGTACTCCCTTTGGAGCGATGTCAACATAGTGTCTGTGTTCTAACAGTCAGCAGAATTACACCAATTCAAGCCAAGATCTGAAGTAGAAAGAAAAAGATAATTTGAAAGGCTTCACCACTTTAAGCAAATAATTTCTCTTTCTCTCTCTGTGGTCATAAATTCATTCCAAGAAAGAATCTCTCCCATTATTCCACAACTTTGTTGAAATTGTGGGGGCTGGAACATTCAATGCCAAGTCTTTTTTCAACACACACACACACAAATTAAAAAAAGGAAAGAAAATATTGGCATGCTGTCAAAAAATTTAGCTATGGAACTGCTATGTATTCCAGAAGCCAACAGCAAAATCTGAATAATCAAGCCTCTCTCTCTCTTTCTTAATCTCACTCTCTCACCACTACTTAATGATAGCAAACACATGAACTCATAGTTATGCTTGAACCCTTGCTGAAATGTACATTATGTGTTAGCTTTTGTTAAACTGTGGATAACATTTTCCATCTGGATGTACATTATGTGTGTTATGTATCTTTCAATCCTTAGAAGATGTACAGTTCAATTCAGTTCAGTTCAAGACGGTATCTATGCACTTGGAAAAGCCCATAATATGTGCTCCACCCAGTTTCTCAGAAGTTTTCCCAATGTTGCCTTTGAAATGGTTCCAGTGTTCATCTGATGGCCCTCTCTCATCCTTTCAAGGAAGATTGTCTAGTGTTTCCTCTTTCAATGCCTCTCTCCTCCAGGTGATCAATGGTGTTATGTCATTGGCTCTGTGCCTGCAGGAAGTGTCTCAAGCTTCTCAACATTTCAGATCTTGTGAGAAGCAAGCCACTTGTGAGAGTTGCTTTGCCCACCAGTATATTTGCTCGGTTGTTTTCCTTCACTCCAGCGAAGGTGGATGTCAACCATCAACACATTCCAGTCTGGGATTCCAATTCCACTTTTCATTTTTTTGTAGCATGCTCATTCGATCTGCAAGGATGATTGCAGGTGTGGTCTGACTGTTACCACTTAAGGCAATCCAGCAGTAGGCATTGGTGACAACTTGCACTGCTTGAAGATGTATCTCTGGTGGAGTCTATGTACCTTGTATTTACACGCATGCCAGGTGAGACTTACCATGGGCAACTTGGGTCTTTGCTGTTGTACTTGTGTTATATATGTATTCTGAGCACTAATTAACTCCCTTGTGTTTTGATTCTCTTGATTTCTGCTTTTGCTAATGTTACTTCTAAATCTGCATCAGACAGCTTGATAAACATCAGCATTTTTCATTGAATAACATTAGATTAAGACTTCAACAGAACAAACAACCACTTGATATATGATTAGAGGTGTAGCCTTTCTGTCTGACCTCTTTAGTGTTTGTTCTTGACCAACTGATCACTGTACAACATGGCATCTTCACTAGGTTGGAACTTTGGGGTGAATGTTCAGGGGATATCGCTCCATGTGGTCACTTCAAGTGGTCCTTCAGTAAGATTTACCAGTTAAGCAGTCTCTGTTGTTCTATGTCTGTGGTATCAACACAAGTGGACAGCATAATGATCACTTGGCTACACAGTCTGAGACATGTACTATTGGCAACAAACACCTTGCAGTGATGATAATTCACCACAGAATCAGGAATGATTTCAGCAGTGAAGTGTGGAATCACTACCTACATTTGTTTTAAATCCATAGTGGTGTAATCATGATGATGCACGCTGTTCACTAATTTTGACTTGTTCAATACTGTTGCCTCTATAAAGAAATCTTATGAAGTTACTGTGGATGACTCCGGTCTTTGTTGTTGTGTTATGTATTTCAAATGCTGATTAACTCCCTTGTGTGTTGAATCTTGGAGGCTAAGCCTGAACCCCTACTTAATGTTACACTGTCACTGCCACAAGTACTGCATTTGGATCAGCAGTGACCTCAGCCACTTTACTGTTACATTAACACCACCACACCTGCAGTCAGATCAGCAGTGACCTCAGCCACCAAAATAATACTGGAGTCAGATCAGCAGCAACCTCAGCCATTTTAATGTGTATTGTGTTAAATTAACACCACAACATACTGCATTCAGATAAGCAATGACCACTTAAATTTCTTACACTATGACTACCATAATACTGCATTAACATCAGCAGTGACCTCAGCTACTTGAATGTTTTACTACCTATGAAGGCAGGGTATGTAAAGTAAAACGTTTGATGAGATGATTTTAGTGAGCTGGTTTGGCCTAGCGGTAAGGCGTTAGGTTGGTAAGCAGAAGGATCTTGGTTCGATACCACTTTGGCTCTCCTTTCTCTTCAAAAAGGTTGTGGTTCGTGGACGCTGTCCTGTGACTTTGTCCATCACTTCCTACTGAAACATTAAAATGGCTCTCATCACTGCCCATCTTAATGCAGGAATCATTCTGGTGGTGACAGTGTAGCGACAGGTATATAATCTCCCTCTCCCCCCACCTCCATACCCCTTTCCTCCCTTTCCCTAATAAGCTGTATGGTTTCTGTGGACATTAAGCACCATGTTTACCCACTGAGATGGTTTTGAACCTGGGTCTGTCTCAGTGTCTGCTCACCCACCTTCTTAAATACCACTAGACCACTCTGGTTCATGCTGCACACTCAACCTACAGCCGTGACAGTTTGCTACAGATGAACACAGCCTGAGTGAACTGCCAGGTGAGGCAAGTTTAGGCAATGCGAGCACAAACATCACATTTCTCCTGGAGGCAAATGATCCTGAGGCAATGTTGGAGGAGCATCAATGCAGCTTCATCTCCACCACTTCTTCACCTGAGACAACATTTTGCTGCCACAAAACCAGCTCAGTCATGTTTCCACAGTTGTGTAGTTTTAGAGCAAAACATAGCAACACACAGACAGAGATATGTGAACAGAGCTCACCAGACACCACACAAATAACAAGGGTCACAGCAACAGAGACCTGTGATACATCTATCACCAGATATGTCAGTATGGTCAATATATTAGGTACATAACATACACCACTCACATCACAAGGTACATAAACTCTACCAAAGTCACATCACAAGGTATGTTAAATCTACCAAAATCACACCACAAGCTACACAAAGTGCACCCAGGTCATAGCCTAACGGTACCTCCATTAAAGTCAGGTCATAGTCTAAAGGTACCTCCATTAAAGTCAGGTCATAGCCTAATGGCACCTCCATTAAAGTCAGGACATAGCCTCATGGCACCTCCATTAAAGTCAGGTCATAAATACAAACAATGGCAAGACAATGTGATGCAAACAAAGACAACTGCTATGCAAGCAAGGCAGTGACTTCAAAGTAAAAGAAAACCTGATGTGAAATAGCACAGCTACCACTCCATAACCAGCACGAGTTGTAGGATGGGTGAGACAGTCAGTCAGAAAGCCAGGATCACACAATCAGGGGTCGCAAATATGCAGAAAGAACTTTTTAAACACAAAATAAACCCCTCTCATGCAGTTGCTCAAACCCCATGTGTTTACTATAAGCAAAAAAAGGCTTTAAGCAGTCTCTCTCACTCAGTCTCTATCTCTCTGACATCAGGGTAGTCGATTATCAAAAAAGTCTCAACTTTGACAGCTGTCAGGCCAGGGTAGATGACACTGAATGAGGTCAGCGGTAGTCTGCTGCCTACGTCAGTTTCTGGCTGCATCTCTAGTTTCCCACCATTCAATTGCATGCAGGACCAACTCCATTTTTCAGTTCAGCATTATGTTGTGGAAGACAATGCAAAAAACGGACCTTTTTTCTTCGTAGTTGTGATGATAGTTCTGAAGCATTTCCTTCCACTAGCTCTAAGTCTAAGCCAGCTGACATTAGGTCGCCTACTCAAGAAAGTAAACAAACCAGCCAGGAATGTGCCAGTGCCAGTAAAAGGCAGGCTCTAAACAGGCACCAGTTAAAAATGTTCCAGTTTACTATGGACGGTTCCAAGCTTGAGGATAGTGAAAGTAGTGCAAGCCCAACAGAATTTTGCAGTAGGTGTGAGAGGCAGAACTTTAACCAGATAAGTGCAGGATTGTTCTTAAAAAAAATCACTGTCAGTGTGTGTAGCATCATGTCTGGTCAACTACTTTTTTTTCTCTTAAAGACGTTGCGTCTGCTGCACACAAGTTCTAAAAAGTGTTTGCGACCCCTGAAGAATTTTTTTTAAATCCTGATTTCAGTGAGGATTTACATATCCAAGCCTTAGAAACAGAATCAACATTGGACAATGAAAATTCCAAAAGAATGTGAAATGGAAAAGAATGAAGGCAAAACCCAAATAAAAACCAACACTGGGGACCTGGTGATCTCCTGCAGCTCTGCTGTCAGTGGGGGGGCTCCCATCGCCATCTTCATCCTACAGAGGCACAAACAGTCTCACCTTCACACAATTACCTCTCTAAACTGTTCACTTTGTCTTCTTGTCAACACTTCACTGTCTCAACAGGCAAACATCCCATGGGAAATTAAGTCACTCTCCCTGAGGAAAGACAGCTGCCACAGTCATGCTAGCCAGTTGACTACCCAGCTTACCATCCAGCTTACCATCCAGCTGACTACCACTACCCAGCATACTACCCAGCTGACTACCCATCTTACCATCCAGCTGACTACCACTACCCAGCTTACTATATCCAGCTTACTATCCAGCTGACTACCCAGCTTACTATCCAGTTGACTACCCAGTTTACCATCCAGCTGACTACCACTACCCAGCTTACCATCCAGTTGACTACCCAGCTTACCATCCAGCTGACTACCACTACCCAGCTTATTATCCAGCTGACCACCCAGCTTACTATCCAACTGACTACTGCTACCCAGTTTTCTATCCAGGTGACTACCCGGCTTACCATCCAGCTGACTGTCCAGCTGACTACCACTACCCAGCTTACTATTCAGCTGACTACACAGGCAAATACCTAGCTGACTGTGCAGGCCACTAGCCAGCCCAGCCCACCACTGCTGCCAGCTCACTGCCCAGCCCACTACCCACCAACCAGCCCATAACCCGCTACCCAGCCCATTACCCACTACCAAGCCCACTACTGCTACCCATCCCACTGACCCAGACCACAATACCCAACTGACTCCTCAGCCCACTAGCCATAGCAAACTGACCTACTTGTACATATATATAAGCCACATAAGTACAGAAAAGGTGCTATGAACAAATTTGAATGAACCTGCTGGGAACTTGGGAACACTCGCCTTGGCTTCCTTCCTTGTGGATTTTTGAAAGGTTCAGACAGGGTCTTGTGGAAGGTGCAGAAAGGCACTCCTGCCACACACTCATCTAGGCTGTCAATCACTGCCCGTGGCTATTTTTCATGGATTATTTCCCATAGATTAGCATGATTTCCAACGGACATGGCCTCGTCTAGACTGACCATGCCCCATTTCACCCTGACAAGCTACACGACTGAAGCGGCAGTAGCTCATTGGTTAAGGTGCTGCACTGATGATCCAGTGAAAGCAAACCTACCATGGGTTCAACTCCCAACAGAGACAGGGTGAAGGACTATTTTCAGTTTTTCAGAATGAACACTTGTGCAGACTCCTCAAGTGCCTGCCTCACCTTATAGACAGTTCACACTAAAATCGTTGCACTCTTCATTCAAACACCCATGTCCATCTTTTAAAAGGAGGAGGCCTGATGACCAGTGGTATGTAGGAAAGAATGCATACAAATAATGCATAACCATAGCCTAATGCATAACAGTGGCACAATAATCAGCCCAGCCCACAACCCACAACCCTGACTGCTACCTACTACCCTGTCTACTACCATGCCCATTACCCAGCATACTACCAACTTGACTACCCAGCTCACCACCCAACTTGCTGTCCAGCTTATTGACACTGGGGGAATTGGTACAGAATGCTGTCAAGATGGTGTTTCTTTTCTGCCAATGAGGGCTTGCCCATTGCATACATCCATCACATCCTATGTCATGGGTTTTTCAATGTGTGCTTGCCCATAAAGTACACCTGTCACATGGGGAGTGGGGATAGCTCAGTGGTTAGAGCACCGGACTTGTGATTGAAAGGTCACGAGTTTGAATCCCGGCAGGAGCCGGTGGGCGAATTTTCGTCTCCAAGGTCAACTTTCTGTGTTCTTATTTTGGTATCCTTTCCAAAACCACAGTAGCACATAAAAGATCCCAGTCATTCTGCCAAAAGGTGCAGGTGGCAGGTTACAGATAAACACCTTATGTATGTGGCTTTGCATGAAGTGACATGGTGTGTGGTTGTATGGTGTACACAGAATGCATTGAGATGGCAGCAGTTTCATGTGACACCAGCCATGCCAGTGCTGTAAGTGGATATTCAAAAACATGCTATAAAAAGCTAGTCACTCATGTAGAATCACATGCGAGTGCAGTGAGTCTGCTCAAGAGTGGAGAATAGTGCTATATAAAAGCGATTAACAGCAACATCCTATGTGTCATGGGTTTTTCAATGTGGGCTTGCCCACAGAGTACGTCTGTGACTTCCTACATCATGGGTTCTCAGTGTGGGTTTCCCGATAGACTACAACTGTCACATCCTACATCATGGGTTCCTTAATGTGGGCTTGCCAACAGAATACATCTGTCACATCCTAAGGACCAGATGCAGGGCCCATCACAGTTAGATCAAGGATGGAAATGGGGGGGGGGGGGGATTTGAACTTTCACCCTCTATTTCACAGTCCAGTGCCTTCATCAATAAGCCACATGACCTCCATATAAATCTGAGCTAAAAAAAATATATATAAAAAGTATTAAAAAAAAGAAAAAGGAAAAAAGGCTTGAATTCTTAAGGGAAAGCAAAAGTCTGGAAGCTGCAATTAACACAAAAGATATATTTTCAATAAAATGAAATTTCTGGATCTTTGCAGCTAAACATGTTTCCTCATGCTGTGTAGCACACCAATTCACCACACCTTTGTTGTGCCAAATGTACCACACACACACGTACTGGTTGTTTTCTACTGTATCAGTGCACATGCACCAATCTGTCTCTAGCAGTAATAAACCCCAATCAGACCCAGATACATGGTGTATAAATATGTAAGTGGAAACAGTGCAGTCAGAGACCATCATCACCATGTCTTACTAATTCCCTTCATCCACCACAGTGTCAAAGTAGGGACAGATGAAAGCTTGGGAAACCAATAAATAAACCACATAATAAGAAATAAAAATAAAAATAAAATGTAACAGGAAAAACAATCTAAGAAAAGGAATGTGTTTGTAAAACTGTGCATTTATGTTTCACAAGCTGCAAGATAAAGAAAATGTACAGTTTATTCATGGTGGTAGATGCCAACATTAAACACAGTGTGTGCATTACGTTTGGCATTGGTATGGCTCATGGGTGGCGCTGATCTAGCAGCTGCTGCATGCAGTCTTACTCAGCTATGGCAAGGCCAAGTTTCTGCATGGCAGGAACACAGAGTTTTAAAAAGAAAAAGAAAAAAGCAATCCTTTTTTTGCATCCTACCCAAGTTTACTGGTGGTAAATTGTTAATCCTAATCCTCAAAATTAATCCATGACATGACTGGCTGGTGTTGTGGTCACTGAATGGAAGCAGCCTACACCTAGACTGACCTGCACTTGTTCAGCCGGTCGCTTGTCCACAGGAAGTTCTGTGCGTGTCTGTCGCGTGTCTTCAACGGGCCTGGCTCCCCGAGTGGCATTGTTCTGTGACTTGGCTTTGAACACTCCCCCATTATCTGCAACAGACACAACAAGCTTTTCAAGAAACTTACAACAGTATCTTCAGTTACAACAGTATCTTCAAGTTCTTTATACAATCAATATCTTGTTGATGGAAAGCAGCAAAATATGTGTTTGCAGGCAGGGATACACCAGTCATAAGAATGATGAAGACATGAATTGATTTGAGGTGACTTCAGGATGCATGGTTGTGGGGAGACTCAAGTGTCCCCAGGTCTGTACCCACCTTGGTCATAATCCACCTGCCTGGTCTTCTCAGAGCTGCGTTTGTGTTTCACTGGGCGAGCATGGAACACCTGGTCCTCTTCACGCCTTGCTCGCTCACGTCGGTACCTGCGAAATCACATTACAGGTTTGGTCAGCACAACGCTACCTTTCCCAGTCACAGATCCATCCAAACCCAACCCTCTATTTTGGAGTCTGTATCAATACCTACCACAGTTTCTAATGAAGACTTGTCAATTGCTTGATGCACTGTTGCAGCAACCATTGTTGATTGTTAGGTTTTGTGATAGTCACTGGTGCTCAGCACCTATAGTGTGCCTCAAGATAAAAGTGAAAGGGTGTGTTGAATGTGTACACATGTACACAATGTAGTCTGAGGGAAACAAATTTGACAAAAAAGAAAGACAAATATGTTGACATGGACATAATTATCATATAAAGTATATTCACTGCTGTAATCATCTTGTCCTAATGTTGGCCTGCTTGTTGGTCTACTTATCATTGTTAAAGTTTTGATTTGAGAATTAACTGCCCTGAATCATTATTACAGTATGGCTGTAGACTGTATAAAAACTGGAATAAAAGAAACTTGTTTAAAAAACAAAGTGACAGATACATACAAATTGATGCTAAAGAAGTAAACCCAAAACAAATTAGTACGCTTAAAAGGAAAGAGGAAGCAAATGAAAACTTAGCTATAACCAAGTTGCGTATCCTGGGATGATGCACTGTTCTGCCCTCCTAGGTTACTCTAAGTCCAACCCAGCAGTCACATCCTCTCCCTATGCCTTCTTCTGCTGTACAGTGACCACAACCATCAGGTACATACTTTTGATTTTGTGACTATGGGAGGGGTGGAGGGAGGTCTGCATCAAAAAAAAGAAGAAAAAAAGAGCTGATGTTTCTTCAGCAGGTGCTTGACACAAAGATGTCAAGAGTGTTGGCTGCTGGTGAGTCTGGTGGGAACTCCTTCCATTTCTGGGGTAATTGGCCTTCAAGTACCAACTGGGAAAATGGCCAGAGTCTGGTTTGGTTTTTGCAACAGTAAAAAAAAAAAAATTAAAAGAAGAAGAAGAAGAAGAGAGACAGCAAAGGCATACACATTAGACACTGCAAGCCACAGCTGAACAGTGTATGGTAAGAAGACAACAGTCATTCCAAAGTTAGTCCCAGTAAGGAAATTGAACAGATGGGGGGGGGGGGGGGGGGGGGGGGGGGGAGAAGAAAGAAAAAAAGAGAAGAAAAAAGAGGAAATAATCATTCTTTGTGTAGTTTTGTTTGTGTAGAACAGCCATACCTGGACCAGTCTTCACCCATCCCTTCCTCATACAGACCATTGTATTGGTATTAACTTTACAAGCAACTGTAAAAACACACACAAAAACACACGCAGAGTCAGAAAAGCCAAAGCTATTCTGCCTGTGTGCTGAACAACAATAAGAAAAGCAGGTGACTGCCACAAAACACACAAATCATCAAAATATGAAGGCTTTTGACAGAATATTTCTTTATCACTTTCCTGTAAACAACTGTATTTTCTTGTCAAGGCAATTTTGCTCTCACAGACTGCCCACACTGTGTTCTGTCCAAATAAAAAGCTTCCATATTCTAACCATTGGTGTGTTTGGATCTTATAAGACTCCCCTTTCGCAACTCAACAGAAAAACATTCACAACATTTAAAAACAAAAAGAAAGGTGCATGGTGCGAACGAACATGCCGTGCTCTTTGCTCATAGGTATGGCTTCTTCTTTTAAACAAGAAGAATAAACAAATGCTTTCAGAGGAAAGACTCCTTGCCAACAATTCACACTGAATATTCACTGTGTGTGTTGTGATGCCTTCAACAGTTTTCTAGCATGGTGGGCACTTAAAATACTGTTACTGGCTACAACATATGTTTGACATATGGGCAGAAAATGCACATTACTGCTGAACTAGTTCAGAGTCCCACTTGCACCTTCCTCCACCTTTGTCTTGTGGAATTTAGCTGGTGGATTGTTGCAGCAGGCTGTCTTTCTATCCAGACTTATCAAATGGGAATATGGCTCAGAACTCAGGATGTGCACTTTGTCAGTAACATGCCCATGAATTAAGGAGTACTTGTGTAATCCAGCTAAAGCTGTCAGATTTCTACTTCTAGCAGTATAACACATCATCAGGAGCAACACTTGTTCCCCTGTAAAACAGGCAGGGGCAAAACATGAGCTGGGGTGAAAGCACTGTGCACAGACTGCAGTTCTCACTTTTACCTGTGAAGTGAAATACTGGCAAGATCTACACTTAAAACCACAGAGCTGAGCAGCTAACCTGCTGACTGTGACACAGACAAACTAACATGCTGAGGCAGTGACTGCAAAAGTACCCTTCTTTGACAAATTTGTTTAGTTGTTACCAAATCAAGACACTATTCTCTCTCTGGAGAAGCTTAAATGGAGTTATACTTTTATCCACGAGAAGCAGAAAGCTCTATTCAAAATGAGAATTGCAACTGAATGTCTGCCATGTTTGTAAGCTGGGGTCATGAATGGATGCCTGGAGAAATAGAATAAAACTGCAAAGCTTTTCATCCTCCATGTTGCCCCAAAACCAACATGGCAAGGGCTACCACAACACACACGTGTAAAAAATGCATTGGTGGCAAGAACTCCAACAGGTATTCACAGAAATAAATTACAGTCAAAATCAACAGCACTGCTGTCCAAGCAGGGGTATTTTTTATAGACCAAAAGGGAACAGAGTAAGATGGAAATTTGTTCAACTCAAAACAGATATCACAGCAAGGAATTTATACATTTTGACAGAAATTGTTATGGGAACCACAACAACAATATGGGTGGATTTTTACAGAAAAGGTGTTGGCAAGTTATCTGTTAGCATCAAAAGGGTTAGAGCACGCACGGCCTGTCGCGCGACCTTTGTGTGTAACTGTTCTCAGACCCATTCTGGGATGAGTAGGAATGTTCCGGGGAGGAGTGGCTGCTGGTCTTGGTGGACCGGGACAGGGGAGGTAACCTGCAACAAACAGCACGCCACACTTAGTCTGCATGACAACAGTATGTAGGTTGTGTGCAGTCCACCTCGGGAACAGCCCCTGGCGCTGTAGGGAAGGAAGCTGTGAAACTTTGTGCCTGAGGGTGATGTTCAGGTACATACACATTAAATTCATATTTAGTACATATACTGTACAGTTAAAATCCACATAACAACCAAACAGGTCCAATTCCAACACTCGTCAATAAATGGCATTGGGTTCATTCAAAAGTGCTGATTTTCTGGAATGCTCAGTATTCCACAACCAATGCATCTGAAGACTTGGCAGCATTATGATTATCAGAAAACATTTTCTAAAAAGGTGCCTGCATCCGCCAGCACAAGCACTTTGAACATGAAAACCAACATTCTCCAAGCACTGGACAAGTAAACAAGAACTCAACCAAACAGAAGATAAGTCATCTCATCATTTTTAACCATTTAACTGTTGTTTAAGTGTTGTTTTGTCGCTTGACGAAGGGGATTACCCCAAAAATATGCAGATTGTGTGTCTATGTCAAAATAAATGAGCATCCTTTAGATTTTTTTTTATGTGCTTGGGTCATGAAAACCAACGTGAATGCTGGGTGCTTCTGGTGGTTTCTGAAGCAACAAACTGGCTATGATTACCTTTCAGCCTTTTCTGCACATGTTGCAGGTAGCCCAAAGAAGCACAAGTACATACAGAATACACTGGTTTGCTTAAAATACAATACATTCTTTTTCTTGTTTGTATGGTTAATTTGGCATGTGGAAATTGGCCAGTCTGTCAACCGAAATTTCTCCAACCCTTTTATTTTGGTCTCCATCATTCCATGTCACTGTACCCCTGAATAAAAAAGGTGTTGCTGTATAATTTATCCAATAAAATCTGGCATGCTGGTTTAAAAATGCCTGCTGAATGCAATAAAACTAGTTTCAAAAGCATAGCAGTTGTTACAGTAAGTTGATCAAAGCCATACCTTACAGATATTTGTTGACAAACTTCAGCTAGGGCCAAGAAAAAGAAATTCAAATGTTGTGCATAGGCAAATGCCATTATTGCACACTTTGATGTTTTTAGTTTGATACAAAATAATGAGTATTGTGAAATGTTCTATCTGTAAAAATATAGGAAAGGGGGCAAAATGCATCACAATTTGTTTCTGAGAAAATGTTTTTAAACAGTTCCTTTTTGATTTAACCCTTTCACTGTCACTCTGAAAACGACCAATAAAAGTGCCAAATTTGAAGTCATTAAGGCCTTTTCCCCTTCGCGTGTGCACATGAAAGGACTTCTATCAAAAGGCACAGTTTTGAAAGCAGACTTGTTACGGGACCATCAAATATACCATTTGTGGGCATGTATGTGAGCAGTTTTCAGCCCGCAAATTTTACAGGCTGAGGCAGTGAACGGATTAAACTCAAAAAAACTTTGCAGTAAGGTTTGTGTTTGTGGTTTGAATGTGTGTGCAAAATTACATTAAGATATCTTGTACAGCTCCAGAAAAACAAAAATTCATTTTGTAGGCATCTTCAATTTTTCCTTCTGTTTTATGCTTACAGGCACCTGTTTTCAAGTGCCAGACTGCCTGTTTAAACTCCTCACTGCAACCACATAATTATGACAAAGAACTGACCCTGTTTGAAAAGGAGCAACTTTTTTCTCCTTTTTTTTAATACTCCATTATTCCCTTGTGGGAAATCTGGGCCGCCTTACCTGGGTAAGGCTACAGTAGCAGCAAGGGCAGCTTTACTCATTCCTAGCAACACTTGCAGTATTTCTGTGTATTTCTGTGTGTCCAAACAATGGTGGGGCTGCCAGTGTTTGGGATTTTTAACATGTGCACAGATGCTGATGCATGCAATTGCACACAGGGGCTGTGCAAACACTGCACTGAAAGCTGACTCAGACTGGGAGAAAAATCCCCTTGTTGCACCAGGGAATCAAACCCACAACAGTATTGCACCTAACGTTTTGGCCTGACACTCTAGCCAACATGGGGCAGCATCCACAGAGCCCAAGCCCGAAATGAGAATGAGGCCTAGTCTGTTCCTTCAAAGAGAGGCTTATGGATGCAGAGGTCATGGACATGTTGGACACCCTCCCAAACCCTTGACCTTATAATTCTGTGAGGAAAAGTTTGCAAACTTCACCCATATTCTGGGCAGCTTTGTAAAAACCATATTAAAATATGCTGTATGTGTATATAATCTGATGTAACACTGTGATTTTATTGTTTTAATCTATATTTGTGATTAAATACTGTGAGATCTGATCTGTGAGGTGCATGAAGTCTAATCCCAAGGTTGACCCCGATCTTCATTTTTCCAGGTCCACTTCAGATACAAAGCGGTGTGTGCTGTGAATAGTAAACTGATTATTAATCTCTTAAGAAAAGTGAAAATACAGCTATACAATTTAAACAAAATAAATTTATGACCTTTGATGAAGTGATATTTGAGGCTACCACACTGCTGACTAATTCCACTTTTGTTTCTCTCAGATTTGGAAGCTGTGTATGTTTCATGCTAAAAATATATATAATTTTTTAGCCTTTATGCATCCTACAACATAGACTGTAAACATTGCCTAGCCATGACAGAGGACACAGATTGTAAACATTGCCTAGCCATGACAGAGGACACAGACTGTAAACATTGCCTAGCCATGACAGAGGACACAGACTGTAAACATTGCCTAGCCATGACAGAGGACACAGACTGTAAACATTGCCTAGCCATGACAGAGGACACAGATTGTAAACACTGCCTAGCCATGACAGAGGACACAGACTGTAAACATTGCCTAGCCATGACAGAGGACACAGACTGTAAACATTGCCTAGCCATGACAGAGGACACAGACTGTAAACATTGCCTAGCCATGACAGAGGACACAGATTGTAAACATTGCCTAGCCATGACAGAGGACACAGACTGTAAACATTGCCTAGCCATGACAGAGGACACAGACTGTAAACATTGCCTAGCCATGACAGAGGACACAGACTGTAAACATTGCCTAGCCATGACAGAGGACACAGATTGTAAACACTGCCTCGCCATGGCAGTGGACATAGACTGTAAACATCAGTGGACATAGACTGTAAAATGTTTCAAAAAGGAGTGGTAGTAAGTGATGGAGTGATGAAAGTTATACATACACAGACTTTCTTTCCAAGCGTGGTGACGTGCGCAGGTTGGGAAGGGAGACCTCTTTGTAGTGTGCCCGCTTGAACATGTCATGTTTGCGCAGAGCCACATAGTGAGCATTGGGCAGGATCTGGTCCAGGCTCATCACCTTGATTCCATTGGGCAGGTAGAGTCTGTGCACACACATACACATCATTCAAAGCAATCAGGCACAACACAGACACACGTACATGCACACATACACGCACAAAAACACACACGCGCACGCACACATATATATAAAATCTTATTTTGAATAAGGATATTATTGATAATTAAGGGGAAATAAAGTGTCGAGACAAGAGGACTGACTTTTCCACGGGGCCGCAGCACTCCTCACACAGCACGCCCGACACCTGCTCGATGACCTGCTCCAGGGTGATGGGCTTGTTGCGGTGTGCTGGCAGCAGCACTGTTCTGGGGGCAGACGTCTCATTGCCATTGGCCCAACATCTGACAAACACAATGCAGTCTTTTCTACATCAGCTGACAAACACACAAGTATAGTGCACACCTGACACACATAAAATATCTGCTATCTGGTGCTTCATATGCTCTTGAGGTTCACCTGTCAAACAGATCAAGTATAAAAAAAACATTTGACTCACAGTAGTCAGTACAGTGTGTTGTGAAGCGCAGAACTTTGTTTTTAAAGTGCCTTCCTCCCCCCCCTCCCCCACCAGCCACACACATTTCAGAGAAACTGCTGTTAAGTACAGAACAGGATCTAAGCACAGAAGGTTAGACCAGAAATGACTTGTACAGGTACTGTGAATAATTCACACACCATTTTTACAGGAACCAGCAGATACAGAAGTGGGTGGATCAATCTATGGCCAAATGAGGCATGAAAGGGAAAAGTTGGCAACAACATTGTTGTTTTTTAGCAGTGGTACTCTTGGCTATGTCCACAAAGTATGTATAATATAGGACACAAAATTCCCACTTAGGGAAAACAAGGTCACATGGAGTGTGACGCCATTTCTGATAACAGCTGAGGTGTAACTTTTAAAGTATATTCAAAAGCCACCAAAAACAAATATCAAACAAAAGCCAATGTTTTGTTTTCTTAGTGTAGTGTACATCTTTTTCAAGCAGAAATAGGCAGCCACTGTAGAGTCATGACATAAAAAAAACTAGAAACAAATTCTTTTTTGTTTTTGTTTTGTTCCATTTTGTTAAGCACACATCAGAACACCTGTAAAGAATGACATCACAACTCTACAGCAGCTGCCTATTTCTGCTTGAAAATATGTATACTAAGAAAACAAAATATTGGCTTTTGTTTGGTATATGTATTTGGTAGCTTTTGAATATATTTTAAAAGTTATAACTCAGCTGTTATCAGAAATGGTACAATGCTCATATTACATAATGTGATGCACAAAATACAGACTTCATTTTCTCTGAGTAAGACTAGGAATTTTGTGTCCTATTTCATACTGATTGTGTAGTTCAGCATTTGTGTCTTGTGGTTCAGTTAGGATTACATATCATGAGACCATTCCTTCTCTCACACTGCTCTTCTTTCTCTTCCTCTTTGCCTGCCCTTCCCCCCTCCCCCCCCCCCCCATTGTCATCTTTTTCTTTTTCTTCATGTCCTTTCCATCTCCCCTCCCCACTCCCTCATCATCATCATCATCATCAGCAGCAGCAGCAGCAGCAGCTTCTTGTTTTTCTAATTCCTGTCCTTTCCATCTCCCACTCTTCCTTCATCATCACTATCTTGTTCTTCTTCTTGTTCTTCCTGTCCTTTCCATCTCCCACTCCTCCATCACCATCATCATCATCTCATCATCACCTTTGTTTTCTTCTTCCTGTCCTTTTCATCTCCTGCTCTTCCTCCTCCTTCATCATTATCATCATTTATTTATTTCTCTTTTTCTTCTCCTTCTTCTCCACTTCATTCCTCCTTTCAAGTACTAACTGAAACCCACATGTAGCGGGTGTTTCTGTGCCAGTAGACATGGTGGCTAAGGCGACAGTGACCACAGCTGGTAATTGGAAAGACAAGGGAGAGAGCAGCCTCGGGGCCTGCTCGTGATCTGGTGCCAGAGACAGAGGCACTAAATTCATGGCCATAAATAGTGTAAGAAGTGCCGGCTGAATAGGGCTCCATCGATTGGTCCACCTTCATGTTCAGGTCATGCCCCGCTGAGGAGGTCTTGTCTGTGATCAGTTGAAGGGGTGGTCACCTGGATTTAGTCAGCAGCAATCCACTGCATTCAACTGACAAAGCAGTTTAATACACCTACAGTCTGGTTCACACCGTCCAGAAGGGGGAATCCTCTACTGGCTTCACTCAGCATGGTCACTCTCCACTGACAAGGCACACTTAATGACACCTACACTGCCCCCTCCCCCGTTTGTTGTCTGTCCCTAACAACACTGTGGCCACCATCTCCCCTCTGTTGTCTGTCCCTAGCAACACTGTGGCCACCATCTCCCCTCTGTTGTCTGTCCCTTACAACACTGTGCCCCCCCACCCACCCGTTCATTGTCTGTCCCTAACAACACTGCGGCCCCCCCCCCCCCCCCCCCCGTTTGTTGTCTGTCCCTAACAACACTGTGGCCACCATCTCCCCTCTGTTTGTTGTCTGTCCCTAGCAACACTGTGGCCACCATCTTCCCTCTGTTTGTTGTCTGTCCCTAACAACACTGTGGCCACCATCTCCCCTCTGTTTGTTGTCTGTCCCTAACAACACTGTGGCCACCATCTCCCCTCTGTTTGTTGTCTGTTCCTAACAACACTATGGCCACCATCTCCCCTCTGTTTGTTGTCTGTCCCTTACAACACTGTGCCCCCCGCCCCCCTTCATTGTCTGTCCCTAACAACACTGCGCCCACCCCCCCACCCCCACCCCCGTTTGTTGTCTGTCCCTAACAACACTATGGCCACCATCTCCCCTCTGTTTGTTGTCTGTCCCTTACAACATTGTGGCCACCATCTCCCCTCTGTTTGTTGTCTGTCCCTAGCAACACTAGCCACCATCTCCCCTCTGTTTGTTGTCTGTCCCTTACAACATTGTGGCCACCATCTCCCCTCTGTTTGTTGTCTGTCCCTAACAACACTATGGCCACCATCTCCCCTCTGTTTGTTGTCTGTCCCTAGCAACACTAGCCACCATCTCCCCTCTGTTTGTTGTCTGTCCCTTACAACATTGTGGCCACCATCTCCCCTCTGTTTGTTGTCTGTCCCTAACAACACTATGGCCACCATCTCCCCTCTGTTGTCTGTCCCTAACAACACTGTGGCCACCATCTCCCCTCTGTTTGTTGTCTGTCCCTAACAACACTATGGCCACCATCTCCCCTCTGTTTGTTGTCTGTCCCTAGCAACACTAGCCACCATCTCCCCTCTGTTTCATGCCTGTCCCTAACAACACTGTGCAGCCTCCCCCCCCCCCCCCCCCCCCCCCCCCCCCGTTTGCTGTCTGTGCCTTATAACACAGGCCACCAGGGACTGATGGCGTTGCTGTTAGTGCTAGCTGGCTGCAAAAGGCCACCTGTTTGTCACCACTTCAGGACAAAACTGAGTGTACTACCTTTTCATAAAATAAGTGGTGTTACGGCAGGTTGGTCTAATGGTCCAAGTTAAACAGCTCAGATGTATGTTTCTGGTGGTCTATGAAGCCTTTTCTATGGCACAGGAGTCTGGTTTCCCATCAAGTGTATAATGCTCCTCCTGCCTACAACATTCCCTTCAGGTGTATGACGCTCCTGCCTACTACATTCCCTTCAGGTGTATGACACTCCTGCCTACAACATTCCCTTCAGGTGTATGACACTCCTCCTGCCTACAACATTCCCATCAAGTGTATGACACTCCTCCTGCCTACAACATTCCCATCAAGTGTATGACACTCCTCCTGCCTACAACATTCCCATCAAGTGTATGACACTCCTCCTGCCTACAACATTCCCATCAAGTGTATGACACTCCTCCTGCCTACAACATTCCCATCAAGTGTATGACACTCCTCCTGCCTACAACATTCCCATCAAGTGTATGACACTCCTTCTGCCTACAACATTCCCATCAAGTGTATGATGCTCCTCCTGCCTACAATATTCCCATCAAGTGTATGACACTCCTCCTGCCTACAACATTCCCATCAAGTGTATGACACTCCTCCTGCCTACAACATTCCCATCAAGTGTATGACACTCCTTCTGCCTACAACATTCCCATCAAGTGTATGACACTCCTTCTGCCTACAACATTCCCATCAAGTGTATGACACTCCTCCTGCCTACAACATTCCCATCAAGTGTATGACACTCCTCCTGCCTACAACATTCCCATCAAGTGTATGACACTCCTTCTGCCTACAACATTCCCATCAAGTGTATGACACTCCTCCTGCCTACAACATTCCCATCAAGTGTATGACACTCCTCCTGCCTACAACATTCCCATCAAGTGTATGACACTCCTCCTGCCTACAACATTCCCATCAAGTGTATGACACTCCTTCTGCCTACAACATTCCCATCAAGTGTATGACACTCCTTCTGCCTACAACATTCCCATCAAGAGTATGATGCTCCTCCTGCCTACAACATTCCCATCAAGTGTATGACACTCCTTCTGCCTACAACATTCCCATCAAGTGTATGACACTCCTTCTGCCTACAACATTCCCATCAAGAGTATGATGCTCCTCCTGCCTACAATATTCCCATCAAGTGTATGACACTCCTCCTGCCTACAATATTCTCCATCAAGTGTATGACACTCCTCCTGCCCACAAATTCCCATCAAGTGTAAGATGCTTCTCCTGCCTACAACATTCCCATCAAGTGTATAACGCTCCTCCTGCCCACAACATTCCCATCTTGGTGTCTTACGCCCAGTCAAACAGTACAGTTATGTTAGGGTGGTGGGCAGGCAGAAAAGGAAGAAAAAGAAGAGCTGTATGCAAGAAGGAATGGTCTCAACATAATGTAATCCTAACTGAACCACAAGACACAAATGCTGAACCATACAATCACTACATTTACAGAATAACAGCGTAATTTCACTTTTCAAAATCCGAAAATACTGACCTACATTTTGAACTTTGATGCGTTTGTTTTTTCTAAGGGTACGGACTCAGCTTAAAACACTTCCATGTTCACGAATCCACCAAGGCCACCATACAGCAGACATGAGGAGTTCATCAGCACCTACAGTAACTCTCACATGGCATGCAAGCAAATACACAGTATACAAAGTCCACCAAAGGCACACCCTCAAAATAACAACACTCAAAACTAATGAAATCAAGAAAGAAGCCAAAACTCACTTGATAATTTTCGCATGTGTGTCAATTTTTTTGTACTTCCCCGACACCTGGTACCGTCTGTTGTGACCGGGTTCCACCTGTAAAGCACAATGTTAATACCTTTAGACAGAAGAGGTGAGTAACAAATGGTGAACAGGTTGGTTCCACCTGTAAATGAATGAATGAAAATTTATATAAAGTGCATAAAAAAACTTCCACACAAAACCTTGTGTGTTCACAGCACAATTGTAAAGTACAATGTTAGTACCTTTAGGCTGGAGGTGAGTAACGAATGGTGAACAGGCTGGTTCCACAAGTAAAGCACAATGTGGGAAGCTGGCTGCAATACAGAAGAAGAGAGCCTTGAGGTCAGCAGCCCTGTGAGTGCAAGCTTCATTTGTGGGCAATGAAAGACAATGTCTTTAGACCTTTAGACTGAAGAGGTGAGTAACGAATTGTGAACAGGTTGGTTCCACCTGTAAAGTACCCTGTTAATGCCTTTAGAGTGGTATGGTGAGTATTGAAAGATGACCAGACTGAAAAGCACCAAGTTAATTATATTTTGATTGTAGAGGTGAGTACTGAACAATGAACTGGGTCGGATCCAACACTGCAGTGTCCCAAGTCTGTGAGCTGAAGGATCCACTGGCAGTGGGTTTGGCTCTTCCAGGCTGTGCTTGGTGGACACTGCCCATCTAATGCCAGACATGGCTGATGACCAGTGTCTGCTGATAGACACTGCTCCAAGCTGGACACTGTCTTTCACTGCCCATAAATGAAGTCGCATTCACAGGGCCGTTTGCCTGAAGGCGCTCTTCTTCTGTACTGCAGCCAGCTTCCCAGATTAGAAGACTATGATGCATTTGGGGGGGGGGGGGGGGGTGCACACTGGAAATCTCATTGTACAGCCATTTCAGTGTTTGCCAGCAATATAATTAGTATCGCAGGGTCCTCTGCCATCTAGGCAGAGTTCCTTGAGTTGGACCCCGGGCCTGGTTCACTTGACAGCCTAGTGCGCTGATGCAGTGTATGCCACTGAGCAACATTCTGCTAGAATACTGTTTCAAATACTGTGAATACCACACAGTTGTCTCTGGAGAGGTACTGGTGAGGGCTGTGGTCCCAGACGTGCAGGGAGGGGAGACTGTACCTACAGGCTGAGGCTACACCTTCAACAAGAAGGCCTGGGGAGCAGGCAAAGTCCCTCGTAATGTAAGCATACTTGAACAAGAAGGCTTGGGGAGCGGGCAAAGTCCCACGTAACGTAAGCGTCCTTCAGCAAGAAGCACTGGGGAGCGGGCAAAGTCCCACATAACGTAAGCATCCTTCAACAAGAAGGCTTGGGGAGTGGGCAAAGTCCCACGTAACGTAAGCGTCCTTCAGCAAGAAGCGATGGGGAGCAGGCAAAGTCCCACATAACGTAAGCATCCTTCAACAAGAAGGCTTGGGGAGTGGGCAAAGTCCCACGTAACGTAAGCGTCCTTCAGCAAGAAGCGATGGGGAGCAGGCAAAGTCCCACATAACGTAAGCGTCTTTAAACAAGAAGCGCGGGGGAGCGGGCAAAGTCCCACATAAAGTAAGCAGACTTAACAAGAAGAGTTGGGGAAAATGTGAGGCAGGACGATCAAACCTGGCCTGGTCGTGGTCACTAGGTGATGGCAAGACCGCTAGGCCAAGCAGTCTCAATACACGCACTACCCAGGGTTTGTCCCAAGTGTCTTGCAGCCCCACAAGCTGGGACCAAACCCGCCATGTGGCATTTTGTTGCTGCTGCCTATACACTGCCTGCAACTACTTTCAGGACTGGCAGTGTCAACACTGATCAATTACAGTCGTTAACTAATATAGTAATAACTAGTCCTGAGAGTCCTCAGACTATGCTGGCTGGATACAACACACACACACACACACACACACACACACACACACACACACACACACACACACACACACACACACACGCACACATACACAAGCCTCGTGACTGCCAGAGAAAGAGTGCAGAAGTGAAGCAGGTACTTAATTCCGCTGAAAAGCTCAGTCAAGTGTGGCCTACAGGTGAGAGCAGTGCCAACCGCTTTCCCAGCAAACTGCAGCCTGTGTGCACATGCCTATGTCAGTCCACAGTGGGCAGGGGAAATCAATACACTTTTTGACACTTGAGACTCCACACAATCTTTCCCTCCCTTTCCTTCCCACTGTTGATCGGGGTAGGGGCTCTTTCCCTCTCACCTGACAATTCCCTTTGGCTGTCAATAGGCCTACAGTGCACTGCCAGATAGCCTTCTGTTTTCCCTCGCAACCAAGAGGTTGCACTCAGCAAGTAAATTAGCTTCTAAATTATCTATGAAAGAACAGCCCTTTCGACCTATTGCTAACGTATAACGTTCAACACAAAGAAAGGCTTTAAACATAAATACTTGCAACAGTGATGTCTGTTGTTCAGAGGAAATTGCTTTGGGGCTTTTAGAGAAAAAAGGTTAATTTTCAGGTGGTTTAAAGCCAGTTGATTCACTAGCATAACACGCACAGTATCCTTTTTGTTTGGAGTTCCAGTAGACAGGACTGGAATCATGAACGTTATCAAAACAGCAAGGTCTGTTCACCATGGACCTGTCCCCATGGTGTTTGTTGTTGTTTCATTGCTTGTGTTTGCTTGTGCATGTGCGTGCACATGCATGCATGTGTTTGTGCATATGTGTGTGCGTGTGTGTGCGAGCGCATTAAAGATCTTGTCAAATAAGGTAACAAATCAATTATTTCCCTTGAACATGGATGAATGTAAAGAAAAGAGAGAAAAAAGAAAAAAAGGAAAGACAGAGAGACCTGGTTGGCAAAAATAAACATCACACAAATCAGAATAAATGCAATCAGTTTACAACTAAAAGTTTCAACTAAAACTGACATTGCTGTGACCTTGAAATAATTATGGTCATTGTAACTGAAAGTGGACTGAACAGGTAAAGCAAGATAAGAAGTGCCATCATGCAAAGTTTGACTGACACTGATCAGACTGATGGTGTCACAGAAAATTGCAAGGTTAAAGTTTTTGACACGGCTGGACCATGATCAGAAAAGAACAACTTGAAAGAAACGGGAAGAAAAAGCCCACAACAAACAGCAAACCAAACACTCATATCAAAGGTTGAACCATGGACTTAGCCGACTTCTGGAGACAGTACTAGAGAATGGGGTGGCGGGGATCGAGGGGTGGTGGAGGAGGGGTGGGGTGGGGATGGGGTAATCCGTTCCTGCCTGTACGACTGCTGGCACCAAAACCTAATGCCAGCAGAGCGGGTTCCAGCCACCACCACAACAAGAAGGTTGCGGCACCTGTGCTAACCGCTCCAAAGCCTTGGCGGCCCGCCACAGGCCACAAGCCAGGTCTTCAGTTGCCGTTGTTGCACAGCCACACAAGTAGCAGCCATTGTAGGGAACCACACACCGTAACTTGAGCTTCTAGTGTCATTAGGCCACTTCATATGCTGGCTTGATCCGACGACTGACGCCTGCTGAACACTATATGTGTTGGAAGCGGGCTGTTTGCACGTCAGTAGGGTAAGGCAGCACTAAAGTGCTCTGTTGTAAAAACAAAAGGGAGTCGGCGCCACTAGGTGTAAAACCATCGTTAAATTTGAGACACAAGCCAAAACGAACTGGGGAAAGAGAAACACTTAGTCCATTCATGTTCAAAAACGGGAAGATATACTGTCAACTGTTCTGTCAAACCATTTTGTGGACCGCAAACAACAGATCAGGGTCACCGAAATGGATATCGATATGAATGTATGTTTAACGCTGGATAGAGGTATTCACCGCTATTTTTTATTTATTTTTTTAAACAGAAAAAACATCTGAGAACAAATCACGAAACTTATTCCTGTAACTATACTGTGAAGCACAAAAGTTACCCAAACATTATAGAAAATAATAATAGCGGTGCGGTCATTTCTCTAGCGCGGTGTCTCATCGACATTAGTGAGCACGCCGCGCTTTACAAGATCAACAATAAGTTATACATTAAAACTTCAACAATAATAAATAAATATAAAACAGTATTCCTCGCACACCACACCGACACATGCAAACAAGTAACAAGTAGGGACAAAACAAACCACTAAAATGCCTTGATTATCCCCGTTAAATCAATGTCAGTGCCATGGGATAACTGTGTACGTGATGCTGTTGACGCGCAACCATACAAAGTTAAACGAAATCAAATAAGATTTATGGCACACCTCGTACTTTTAGCTTTTTGACGCCACTGTCACCTTCATAATTATTAGGACAAGAAAGGCATCCAAACTGGTACGAAAGTTTCAGCTAAACAGCGGCTGTGATCATCATGCAATTTTTGAAATATGTCGCTTAGACGGCTTTCGGCAAATGAAAGCCAACCTGTTTTTGCCATGGCCTGCCGAATGAACACTCCTACCACTTCTCTGGCCACTTAACACAATCGTTTTTAAAAAAGAACCCACGATTTGTCCACACAGTTACCGCCGATGACACTAAAACTCACCGTCCTTGTCGTTGTCAGCTTGTTCTACAATCTCTTCAAGGAAAAGCAGAACTTCTTGCTCACCCAGTTTCGATTTTCAGGAAATATATATTAAACAGGACTGGGTTTCACAAGTCTTTTGACAGCTGCAACCGTTTAACTCCACTCCCCACCTCAGAAATCAAGTTATTGTATACGTGTAAACGTGCCAAATAGACTAGGTCAAATCATGCACAAACTGAGAAAAGAAATGCAAGGGCCACGTTAAAATTAATGTTTGCTGAACTCACAGGCCCGTTATTTGCCTCAAACACTTAGCCATTCGTGTGGGACTGTGACTACATAACCACGGCGGCCAAGTTTGCACTCGATACAGACTGGATCAGAACTTACGGGAAAAAAATACAACAATCTGCAGCCTAGCTGTTTGACGGCCCCATGACCTTCCGACAGAGCCACGGTCATAAAAACTGGTTGGAACAGGTAGAGCTCAGCAGAGTCCATCATGCAGTTTGAAAGACAGCACTTAAACAATGTCCGAGACAAATCCGACATTAAGGTCTTGGTTAAGTCCGGGAGCTGTCAATTATTTCTCTGGAGTACACGTCAACGTTAAACTATGTAGTATAGTTTTCAATTGCATGATTATGCCCATAACAATCGCAATGTAAGTTCAGTTTGAACTTTACCGGATCCGAAATTGCCGAGAAACACAACTTCTAGTTTTATCCGTTTGACAATCTTGTGACTCGACGTTGGTGCTGAACGCTCTGCTCGCTAATCGTGGGTAACGACCGTGTATTCTTCTAAACGTGGGTAAGACTTTTATTCTTCTGATCGTGGGTAACTGCCATATTCTACTCCTCTGATCGTGGGTAACAGCCATTTATTCCTCTGATCGTGGGTAACAGCCATATTCTATTCCTCTGATCGTGGGTAACAGCCATATTCTATTCCTCTGATCGTGAGTACACAGAAATGTATTCCTCTAAACGAGAGTAACAGCCATTTATTCCTCATGGGTAACAGCCATATTCTATTCCTCTGATCGTGGGTAACAGCCATTTATTCCTCTGATCGTGGGTAACAGCCATTTATTCCTCTGATCGTGTGTAACAGCCATATTCTATTCCTCTGATCGTGAGTACACAGAAATGTATTCCTCTAAACGAGAGTAACAGCCATTTATTCCTCTAAATGTATGCAACATCCGCTTATTCCTCTAAACGTGAGTAACATCCATTTATTCGTCTAAACGTGGGTAACAGCCACTGTTTTATTCATTGGTCTGTGTGCAGCAATTTTCACCGAAGTCAGGCACTGCCACTGACTGATGGGAAGACTGGGCCACTGTTGACCGGCACATTTCCACAAACCGACGACAGACCAGACTGTGCCCTTAACAACAACCACATTTCCACAGCTCGGAGGGTAGACCAGACCAGTGCTGACTGTACCCTTAACAACAGCCACATTTCCATAAACCGATGACAGACCAGACTAGAGCTGACTCTACCCTTAAAGAAACTTGCCCACGCAGATTTGGCTAAAAAAATTTTTTTTTTTTTTAAATTGGCATGAATTGTTATTGTTTTAGGTATGATTTTTCTGTAGCATTATTTTCTGCTTTGGCCCTTTCGAGATACGCCAATTTAAGACTAACTGCAGAGGTCCCAAAACAGATTGAGAATCTCCGAACAGGGTGTAGCTATTTAAGGAACGCGTATTACGTCATTACTTTTTGTTATTGTACACACGTTTTTGTAGACTGGCCCTACAACCAGT
>OY757556.1:8390716-8395442 GCA_963584105.1 Alviniconcha strummeri
GTTATTAACTTGTTTTGAGCTATAACTGTAATTTGCTTAAACAGTTTTTTTCCCCCCTTTTTTCTTTTTTAAATATGTGTATGTCTTACGCTGAATGATCATATGTTTGAATTTTATTTATTTACATGTTTCATTGATGGTATGTTTCAAAGCAAATTTCCTTTAAGGACGATAAAGTATGATCTTATCTGAAATAACCACGCGGATGGGTGGATGGGTGCGTGGACAGACGGACGGTACACAGTCAGGTAGGCAGGCAAACCGGCAGACCGACACAGACAAGACATGATAGTATCTGCTAATGCATGATCAGTGTTGCACAAAGAAAGAAAAAAAGAAGACGAATGATCTAGAAGAAGAGGAAGAAGAACGAGGCAGTAGGTAGTAACTGGAATGTAACGGTTAGTTGGTTCCCGTCAACCGCAAAATTATTGTACATCAGTTCAAAACACGAATCACTAAATCACAATCAACACACAAGGGAGTTAAACAGCGCTAGAAATACGTGACACAAGTACAACAACAAAGACCTGAGTCGTTTACGGTAACTCGCACCTGGCATGCGTGTAAATATAAGGTACATAAACTCCACCAGAGGTACATCCTTTGGAGTTTATGTACCTTGTATTTACACGCATGCCTGGTGAGAGTTACTGTAGGCGACTCAGGTCTTTGTTGTTGTACTTGTGTAACGTATTTCGAGTGCTAATTAACTCCCTTGTGTGCTGATTTTGCACGGGCGCTCTGGGTCTCGTTCTGTTTCAGATTTGTGACACTAAATCACAAGTTTGTCTAAAACATTGTTACAGCGTTAAAATGCAACCATCTACCTTTCAATACGATAACACGTTTTGGTACGTATCAACATTCGGCAGGCATTCACCACAAAACCTGCTTAAATCGTTTCTGATTAAGAGCAGGGTGACCTGTTTTATTCCGCAGGCCCACACGGGAAGCTGCGGACCTTAATTTCTGAGTCCGCAGTAATCCACTACGGGCGGATTTTAACGGGGTCACTACAGGACACAGAAGACGAAGAATATAAGTCAAAGGAAGCAGCCTAGCTGTAGTTTAATGGGGTCATGAGAAGTATGTATATTGGGTTCTGAAGGGACCGCTTCAGACCTAAGGATAAAAAAGAAGAGGAGGAAGAGCAGGAAGAAAAAGAAGAGGATGCAGGAGTTATTTTCTTTTACCTTTACCCACCGGGGACTGAACATATCAACAGACACACACACAGACATAAGGTAATAATACACCGTAAAAGAAGACAGGTAATGTCAGTTTTATCGTCGCTTTACTTCTCCACAACCACCAGTGGCCTTGCCCCCAGCCTGGACAGTGGCCTTGCCCCCGGCCTGGACAGTGGCCATGCCCCCAGCCTGGACACTAGTGGCCTTGCCCCCAGCCTGGACAGCAGCCTTGCCCCAGGCTGGACAATGGCCTTGCCCCCAGTCTGGACAGCGGCCTTGCCCCCAGCCTGGACACCAGTGGCCTTGCCCCCAGCCTGGACAGTGGCCTTGCCCCCAGCCTGGACACCAGTGGCCTTGCCCCCAGCCTAGACACCAGTGGCCTTGCCCCCCAGCCTGGACAGTGGCCTTGCCCCCAGCCTGGACACCAGTGGCCTTGCCCCTAACCTGGACAGTGGCCTTGCCCCCAGCCTGGACACCAGTGGCCTTGCCCCCAGGCTGGACAGTGGCCTTGCCCCCAGCCTGGACAGTGGCCTTGCTCCCAGCCTGGACACCAGTGGTTTTGCCCCAGCCTGGACAGTGGCCTTGCCCCCAGCCTGGACACCAGTGGCCTTGCCCCCAGCCTGGACAGTGGCCTTGCCCCCAGCCTGGACACCAGTGGCCTTGCCCCCAGCCTGGACAGTGGCCTTGCCCCCAGCCTGGACAGTGGCCTTGCCCCCAACCTGGACAAAAGCTGTGCGTGTATTGCCAGCCCAGCCCCAACAGTCGATAGGAGCCAGGAACCGTGCTGGCCTTGCCGTAGTCCTCTGGTCGCGGGGCCTAACCCAGCCACTCAAGACGGACATGGAAAGTCGACACTCTCATGGACCCGCTATTGTCCTGCTATTGACTGTCAGTAATGAAGAATGGAGGCAGTGCCGACTGGCTGTGACATCCCGGTGTGTGGACACAAAGACTATTGGGTCTGTCCGCCCGGGGGCTCCAGTGGTGCCCTTACCGTGCCCACTGTGTTTGGACAGCATTAGGGACGGGCGAGCGGACATACTGACACGATGTCGGTACGTACCAACTGCCATACGACCGTTAAAGAACAATACTACCCTTCCGGCGATCCACCCTCACTCCACTAACTTCCCAACACTCTGTGTGTGTGTGTGTGTGTGTGCGTGCGTGCGTGCGTGCGTGCGTGCGTGCGTGCGTGCGTGCGTGCGTGCGTGTGTGTGTGTGTGTGTGTGTGTTTACAAATGGCAAGAAGATTTCAAGAAACTAGTACTTACAGCAGTGTATTTCACTTTTGGCACCTTCTGTATCTTACCTACCCCCAACTACTCTTGCTCGCACGCGCTCATCGTGATTAAAACACTCGTTCTGAAACTCGCTGTACCAGTGCTACTGAACTGACACATAATTCCGCAGTCAACACTGTCACTGAAATACCAGTGTATCCGTGTGGCGCTACATTTATTAAGGAGAGTCCTGGCCTCAAGTTCGTTGCAAAACAAAGTGGATCCCTTTTGTCAAACAGAAAAATTACAGAACGTCAAACCTCATCGCCCGCTCCTCAGCCCAGTGCAGTTTCCTCCCGTCATACACAAACCAAGTTTTTTCTTTTCTTTTCTGCATTTCCATTTGGCTCACTGCCCAGTAGAAGCGATTCCGAAAATGTGCAGTTTTGTATTGTCCATTATTAAAAACCAAAACAAACAACAACAACAAAACCAACAAACTAAAAACACTGGCTGTCATCTTAGTTGGAGTGTTTGTTTTTAGTTTTTTGCTTTTTTTTTTTAACAGTGTAACCGAACATGCGATTCAATTTTCTGCAGACAATTGTCTTACAGTTTACAGAGAAATTCGAATAAGCATCCATGAGGGCCACTGAAACACAAGTCCGAACTTGTAAGGGCTATCGTACTTCGGTGATGGCTGTGTGTTTGCAGGTGACCCATTGTCTGCCAGCTGTTTGTCCTTGGCTTTGTGTGACCCATTTCCTGCTGGCAACGGACGTCTGTTTGCAGGTGACCCATCATCTGGTAGCTGTGTGTCTTTGTGTGACCCATACTTTGGTAGCGGCCGTCTGTTTCTAGGCAGATCTTGTAGCTGCGTGTCTTTGTGTGACCCATACTTTGGTAGCGGCCGTCTGTTTCTAGGCAGATCTTGTAGCTGCGTGTCTTTGTGTGACCCATACTTTGGTAGCCGCCGTCTGTTTCTAGGCAGATCATATTCTGGTAGCTGCGTGTCTTTGTGTGACCCATACTTTGGTAGCGGCCGTCTGTTCCTATGGAGGCCATCGTCGGGTATCAGTCGTGCGTCCTCGTGTGACCCAAGTCTTTGTACCGGCCGTCTGTCCACCGGCAAATGGTCAGCGGACGCATATCGCGTGTCCCTGTACAGGCCGTATTTGGGTACTGGAGGCGTGTGTACGGTAAAGCCAAAGTCTGATGACGGTTGCGTGTCTTCGTGCACCCAGTACTCGGGCAACGGCGGTGTGTCCACAGGAAAGCCCGCCTCCCCTATCGGCCGGGTATCTACCCACAATCCATACTTCGGCAACGGCCTCTCCATCGTTTGTCTGTCAAGCAGTCGCAGAACACGTAGCGAGATTTCATCCACAGGCTAAGCCGTCCACTACACTGTCGTTGGCAAGAGACACAGAGGAAATCTGTCCACTGCTCCCTCAGCTATGACACGCCACAGTAAGTTGGTGTTTTACGCCAAGTCAGCCGGTACGGTTATATCAGGGCGATATACATCTGATATTATATATTTAACTTTTAACACGCCACAGTCAGGAGAGACACCTGTCGAGCTTCGAATTAAAACGTTCGCCACTTTGATGGAGATGCAGAGACGATGGGGTGGACGGCGGTCACACACGAGACTGGCACGCACTGCAGCTGATGAGACACCACAGCCAGTGCAGCTGGTGAGACACCACAGCCAGTGCAGCTGATGAGACACCACAACCACTACAGCTGATGAGACACCACAGCCAGTGCAGCTGATGAGACACCACTGCCAGTGCAGCTGATGAGACACCACTGCCAGTGCAGCTGATGAGACACCACAGCCAGTGCAGCTGATGAGACACCACAGCCAGTGCAGCTGATGAGACACCACAGCGAAGAGACAAACATGACACCCAAACAAGCCCCGTTGTCATAGACACACAGCATTCCTCGGTGTAACTGGAGAGTGCAAGTAAACTCCTGAAGAACCCGAAACAATGCGCTAATAATACCTCTTGGTAGCTTTGGACGCAACAAACACTGCACTTACCGCGGTGCCTCCAAACACAAAGCGGAGCATTATGCTGCTGCGACACAATCTTTAATTATTCATTACTCCCATGTCTGTAAGGAGACAGGGCTGGGTTTAGTATTGCAGGGCCGTGTTAAGGGGATCGTTAGAATAAACACACACTGCCACACGGCGGTGAAAACCAGGAAAAAGTTGTTTACTGCCCAATCTCTATCACCGTAGCAACGAGACAACAAAAGCTCGTCCGTGTGGCCTCATGTTATTCCCCCCTCTCC
>OY757556.1:8395642-8430642 GCA_963584105.1 Alviniconcha strummeri
ACTAAGCATCGCTCCTTTCCCACTCAGTCAATCGACACACTTCATGGTTGTTTTGTGAACGACGTGCACACTTTCTGACCAGCCAAAAGCCACCGGCTATTCACAGCTTTTTTCACGTGCCGTGTCTCCATGCAAGAGCGCTGCCATGTTTCGCTGTGGCTGACTGCGTTTAGCGGCCTTGTAGAGCCATTTCACACTTTTTCGCTCGACTATTTTCACGGATGCATTGCTCATAAAACCGGGACACTCGTTCAATCCGCTGTTCAAAGCAATTCTCTATTCAGTTTGATAGGTCAAGAAACTGTGACTACTATTTAAAAGCACCCCGAGTTCAAGAGGAAAATAAAGAAGTCGCTGATCAAAATAACAACAAAAATTCAAAAGGTGGATCAGAGGTGCCGGGGTGGGGGGTTGGGGGGGGGGGTGACTGGAGACGGCGGAGTGACAGGAGCCGGGGAGGGGTGACACGGGGGTGGGGGGGGGGGGGGGGGCAGCGGTGACGGGAGATTGACAGGGACGGTTGTTGTTCGCTTTTTATAGAGCTGTTTTCCCATGGACCTATAGGTGCATGTATTCTCCGCTCTCGAGCAGATTCACTGCGCTCTTGTTGCATGTGACTGTGAATGAGTGACAAGTGGTGTACTTACAACGCTCTTTGGTTGTGGTTGGTGCCACGTCAAACTGACACGGTGGGGGGACAGGGGCCAGGGAGGGGTGACAGGGGCCAGGAGGGGTGACAGGGGATGGGTGACAGGGGAGGGGACGGTGCAGTCAACGGCAGCGGCACAGGACGCTGACATGGCAGAGGACACATAGGGCTGCCTCAGACTGCATCCTCAGCAGCCGGGCCGCCCTAATCGCACAGCGATCCAGCGGCTGAGCCTGCAGCTCCGTGCGCATGGCTATTGCTCCCAGAACCCGCCGTCATGCTTGTCAATCGCTCAGTCACATTGTAAGCTGTTTGGTTGGTCACAATTACACTTACACGGACAGAGCGACAGACACTACACAAACGCTTCATACGCTAGTTACGTCTCAATGTATTAGTCAAACATCAGCTTGGTGCGTCAGTTCCGTGTCCATGTGCTACTCAACATCACGACCCCAAGATGAAAGTTACATTTTCGCCAGAGGGTCTGCAGTCTCAGCTCCACTAGCTCCAAGCTGTCCATTTTACTAGATTTGAGGAAGTAAGCAAGGAAGCAAGCAAGCGTGCGAACACACACACACACACGTTGAGAGAGGGGGGGGGGGGGGGAGGAACAAATATAATCAAAGAAGACCAACAGCAACAACAAAACTCCCCAAGATCCGTCAGTGAGACTTGCATGTTACCTGCGTACGTGATTTTCGCTCTGACAACAAGCCCACTGCATGGCGACCCCACAGCAAGGGCAGTGCCCGCACTCACACCACCACTGACATACATCAATCATTCACAACCACTTCTGCTGGATCCTACACACAACAATACCACACTCAGCACACCTTAATCAGCTCAACGTCCAGTCGTTATGCACGTTTGCCTCCCTCTCTACTGAAATATTCATCGAGAGTTAGCGTCGCTTCCATACCTAGCTCCAGCACCATCTGGATGGTTTCACTTTCTCACTTCACTTCCATACCTAGCTCCAGCACCATCTGGATGGTTTCACTTTCTCACTTCACTTCCATACCTAGCTCCAGCACCATCTGGATGGTTTCACTTTCTCACTTCACTTCCATACCTAGCTCCAGCACCATCTGGGTGGTTTCACTTTCTCACTTCACTTCCAGTTCCACACTCAACTACACCACGAGGACGATGGCTTCGGTTTTGAATACCTAGCTTCGTCACATTGACCTTCTCTTTTTTATCTTTTTTCTTCTTCTTTTCTTTTTTTACGTTTAATCTTGAGTTCACCGAGGTTATGGGGTTCAGAAAAAAAGATTATTTTTTTTTTGAATTTTTTTTTTTTTTTTTTTTTTTTGGGGGGGGGGGGGGGGGAGATTTTGGTTAAAAAAAATTTTTTTAAGAAGCGCCACAATTAAACCCGTCAGAACCCGAGTTCAGGCGAACTTTCTGCGTGCGCATCTTTCATGTGATCCTAATCACGAGGTTCACTGAGGGGGTAGTAAGTTCCACATGTGGCATTCTATACACAGTTAATAAATAGATTTTTGGTTTCTAACGTCCAGTCAGCCGTGGCCGTTACATCAGAGCGAAACACATTTTATCAGAACACTGGGGTAGCTCAGTGGTTGGAGCGCCGGACTTACGATTGAAAGGTCGCGGGTTCGAGTCCCGGCAGGAGCGGCGGGATAACGTCTCTTCTTCATGGTCAACTGTCTGTGCTGACTCTTATTTCGGTATCCGTTTCATCCCCGCCCGTGTTACCGCAGTGGCACGTAAAACATCCCAGTCATTCTGCCAGAAGTGCAGGTGGCAGGTTACAGCTAAACACGCATGCACCCTACTTATGTGGTTTTGCATGAAGTGACATGACATGGTGTGTGGTTGTATGGTGTACACAGAACGCGCCGAAACGGCAGCGGTTTCACGTGGCACCAGCCATGTCAGTAACAACCAAACAGCGCTGTAATTATACCACTTCGGTGGACATTCAAACAGCGCTGTAATTATACCACTTCGGTGGACATTCAAACAGCGCTGTAATTATACCACTTCGGTGGACATTCAAAAACGCGCTATTAAAAGCTAGTCACTCATTTAGAATCACTGACATGCTCTAGAGCGGAGAATTGCGCTATATAAAAGTATAAAAGTAATCAACAATACATGTTGTTGTTGTTTTTTAAAGGGGGGGGGGGGGGAGGGGTACGTACGAGTTTTTGAACTGGACCACACACACACACACACA
Organism: Alviniconcha strummeri; assembly: GCA_963584105.1. Lineage (NCBI taxonomy): Eukaryota > Metazoa > Mollusca > Gastropoda > Provannidae > Alviniconcha > Alviniconcha strummeri. Next base: position 8,398,504 of record OY757556.1, read on the forward strand.
CACACACACACACACACACACACACACACACACACACACACACAGCTTAAAAATGAAAATAAAACGGAAGTTTATTGTGGACGAGCGCCTTCGTGTAAAATGGGAAGGGGTGGTCAACATAAATACTATATTTATCCCCAAAAGGTCACAAGAACGAACGAACAAAAAGAAGCGGGGGGTGGGCGGAGGGGGTGGTTGCGGCGAGGGCGGCGAGGACTGGAACTCACTGCCAACGTGTTGTTGTGGCAGCAAGTGTGCAGCCAGGCTTTGTAGAGAGCGGCGTGTATGTGACGGGGCCAGTGAGGACATGGCGTGCATGCCGCTCCCCCAGCACCGTCACGCCACAATGACGTCCCGTTTTGTCCGACATGCTTCTTTAGTGCTGCTGGCGGCCAACAGGTCTCCATGCACGCTGCGCTGCCAGCCCTGCGTCAGTGGGGCCGCGCCACTGCCGGCTGTCATGAAACCCAACCATCCATCTCGCTGTCGGCAACTGCCTTGTCGTTGGGCCGAGGCCAAAGGCTGATGAAACTAAATCTTATTGACATATTCTCTCTCTCTCTCTCTCTCTCTCTCTCTCTCTCTCTCTCTCTCTCTCTCTCTCTCTCTCTCTCTCTCCTTTTTAACCTCCTCTCCTCTTCTGTTCTTGTACAATGATAAGTTCAGGTCTGTTGTGTCCAGACCTGGGCAGTTTTCTGGTGGTCGTGTTCGTGCAAGCACTTACCACTTGGGACACACTTGCTACTGTGTCAAGCAGGAAATGTTATTTTACGGAAATTTACACTTATACTGTTTACCTCAGCGAGCTGGGATGAAATGCGGCAATAAACCGTCTAAATACATAGCTCACGTATAAAGCACTCAGTGCGATGACTCCGATAAAATGTTCCGACAAGCCGTCTACCAGAATCAACCTGCAGTCAGCTGGTCTACCCATGATCGCCTACGCTGTCTATTGTAAGGTTGCCGAAGTCCTGAACTCTGCGGTCACAGTCCGAAAGACAGCAAGAAAGCAAAGATTATAAATACGATCTTTGAGGAAAGTCAGCATCACTCCATCTCCCGCCAACGTCAGCCGGCTTGGCCTGGCGCTAAGGCGGTAGGCTGGTAAGCACGAAGACCTCGGATTCGGCTCTCCTTTCTCTTCAAAAACCGATTGTGATTTGTGGACACTCTCTTGTGACTTTACCGCTCACAGTTAATGAAACATTAGAACGGCTCTCACTGCAGCCTATCTTAATGTCAAAGTCCCTGTGGTGGTGACAGCCTAGCGTATGATCAAAGCCCGTTTATTTTAAAATAGACGGGCTTTACGTAAGGTATAGTTCCCCACACCCTTCGGCCCCCACCTCCTGGGGTCTCGGTTCCTGCTTTACCTCTCGGAGACAACGCTGCCAAGCGTAAACCAAACCAATCTCCGCCCAACGACGCTCAGAAAAGACGTTTGCTGTCAAGTTAACTCCAAGAAGAGCCCGTTCTTTTGGGAACAGCACGAATCCCCAAGGAAAAGGACAGCAATCCATTCGATGAGCCCTAGAGGTTGGCCTGATAAGACCAAGCCCCATTCACGGACCTTGAGTAGACAAACACTTAGTTTCCCCATGTACACGACTCGCTACAAGTCTCCCATTGTTCCCTGACACAACCAGCCCCGGTTTGGTCGACGGTCTTGGACACACACAGTCTTGGACACAGGCAAGAACTAAAGCCCGAGAAAACCCAGATGAAACAACAACTACATATATGATTTATTTTATTTTATTTTTATTTATTTATTATTTTATTATTTTATTATTCCTATCGGTTATTCAGCTGGAGTTTGCTTACTGACCAGTGAAGATACTCAAAATATCTTCTGGCACATTTCCATTAGCACAACTGGTGGAAACTACTTTTGCATATATATGAATCAACAGATGAGGAACAGGTGCAGACCCCTTCTCCAACTGATCAATTTGTCACAGTTTTGTCCGTTAGGTTCAGAAAAGGGGCGAGAGGTGGGCCTAACAGACGTTGTTGGGAATATGCCGGTAGGCATATATATATATAAAGCGTGTGTGTGTGTGTGTGTGTGTGTGTGTGTGTGTGTGTGTGTGTGTGTGTGTGTGTGTGTGTGTGTGTGTGTGTGTGTGTGTTCTTTTCAGTAAGTTACTGCATGTCCTTTGATTAAGGCCCAATGTGTAAAGCACAGACTCAAGAAAACCACCCCATACAAACTGGAAAAACAATGCTATGTCACAACATCGTCCTGACCACAATGCAGCCACGCTTTCCGGCACCCTTCCTGTATTACCCACAATCGCAACTCTCTCTCTCTCTCTCTCTCTCTCTCTCTCTCTCTCTCTCTCTCTCTCTCTCTCTCTCTCACACACACACACACACACACACACACACACACACACACACACACACACACACACACTTATATCTATCTATCTATCTATCTATCTATCTCTATATATATATATTCCTACTCCCATTTGTATGGAATGCAAATAAAGTCAAAGGCGGATAGCCCCACATCCCGATTTGCTGAAGAGTCCGTAAGTCCGGCTCTCGTTTTACATGCATGAGTCGTCAATATGGCTCCAAAACAGTTATATATGTTTATTTTTATATCGGAAAATTCCATTGTTTTACCAGCAATGCAACGCGCGCGACGGCAAAAACTCGATACCGACTGGACACCACATGGTGATAGACTTGTCAGTTTCCAAGAATCAAAAGTTCACTTCGACTGTAACAGACGTCAGTGACCCAATGATCCTTTCGTACTCGAGATATTCCTCTCCTCTCTTTGTCGTCTGTGTTGACAATCACGTGTATTGATGCGTGAATCTAAATTTTCTGGAATAATTTGTGGTCTTCAATAGTGCGTGGGACAGTGTCGGTCTATGCAAGCGTTCGTTTTCTCTTCAGTAATTGCCTCTGTCGGTAACGGCAGCATCAAGCAGCCATTTTTATACGGCGTTTAGGCTGCTTAACGTTACACACACAAAACTGTCAATAACTTTAATCGCCGGATAGTCCTAATTACTCTCCACATATGCCGAACTTTTTAAGGTCACCACCATTCCGAAAATAAACGCGACTAAAGTAGCTGTTTGTTGTTGATATATGGGCCATGTTCCGCTGTAAGGAAACGAAACCATTTCATTGCAACAAAGTCACCTTTCGACTCTGCTATTACGTGAAAAAGAGAAACTATTCCGAAACAGAATCCAAACACATAAAAGGTTCAAAAGAACGCTGTTTATTAGGACAAAACACAACATGCGAATTTTCGGAGTCATCCACATTTATCACACTTAAACAATGGGTAAACAGTGAAAAATGAGGAAAAATGAGATGGACAGTTATTTTAAAATAGACGGGCTTTACCTGTTTTGGGTTGAACTATGATGTTTTCGTGTCATTATATAAATATTATTTTTGTGTAATTATAAAGGGGATTACCCCGAAAAAATTTATGTTGTGTTTTGTTCTAATGACACGAAAACAACACAGTTCAATCAAAAACAGATCAGTGGCATAGCTCTCCGTCTCACTTTTCATGGTTTTTCACCTGTTGTGTAAGTGTCGTTTTGCAGCTTGATAAAGGGGATTACCCCGAAAATTCACATGTGTTTTGTCCTAATATATAGCGTTCTTCTGAACCTTTTATGAGTCTGGATCTGGTTTTAGAACACTAGCATTCTTGTTTCAGATTATTATTATTATTTATTTTTTCCGGGACTGGCTATGACTGACCACTCTGTGACTGGGCGGTCAGTGAAGTCTTCTACGAGGAGACAGTCCACAGCGACAGAAGTCGGCAGCGCAAAATACTATAGTTAAAGTAAGACTTTTTTGTTGGTGGTATTGTGTTTGTTGTATTGTTCTCTTATGTATTTTTTACGAGCCCGCCATGACCACAACAAAATTGCCCCTTGTGGGATGATTTGAATTGAATTGAAAGTGCTTGACCCAGTCACTCCCGTCTCTGGGCATCCTGTAAACTGGCGGCACACGCTGTTTTACAGGTCTGTCGGGTCATAAATGACTTCACTGGCGAATGCTGTGAACTAACTGCGAATGAACGTGGCACCCCACAGTGGAGGGTTTGGTGTTTCAACGACCTGTCGGCACGCCGCCCACCCACTGCCCGTCCTGAAATGTCTCCGCTATTTGTCAACGTTGTAAACACACGGCAAAGGTCTGGGTGCAAGAACACCGGCTACACCTCGCTGTATCGATCACACGAGCTGACTTGTTTCGTAACTCATCGGTATAACTGGTGGCTGTTTCACTTATGATTCATTCATAACATCATTTCCACTGGATGCTCAAAACTTGGCTGTTAGCGTTCGTGTTGCAAAGGCGGCTGAGCCAGGATTCTTACGATCGAATCTCTGCTACTTTGGCCCGTGAACAGATACGACTGATCAACGCTGGCGTTTCGTTTTCAAGCCTGATCAACGTCTGTGTATCAAGTTTCATCAGCAACTCGGCATCCCTCTTTTCCTTATTGACGAGTTGCTTGGATAAAACAAGGTCGGGGGGTGGGGTGGGGGGGAGGGGAGGGGAAGGGAGAGAATTCCGTCAGAACATTCATTCATCAATATATGCATGTACACCATTTATCAGTGGCTATGTCGTCAGAGTCCTGTAAATGTTAGTCTGAATCGTCGATTTGTGTAGACCTTCGTCATTTGTCTAGGAATGATATATAGATAGATCATTGGTTTGTAATGCCCAGTCAACCATGACGCTCATATCCGGGCGAAAAAAAGAAGTTTTCTTTCAGTACACTTTGTATGCGCCCACTGTTCTTTTGGGCGCAGTAAACACTTGGAATGAAATGCTTTCAGTTTCTCTATCGTCTTCTCACGAATGAAAAACACACACCCTACACGGCTATTAAATGCATAATCTATGCCAACTGGGAGCACAAGCCAGACATTTGACTGAATACTGAGCACATACGAGGCAATAGCATTAGCCACTTAATTCCATGGCTTCGTTCCAACTGAGATTAAAGCTTTCTGCTGACCGTTTCACCTCGCTGTACCGATTAGTGCACACGCTGCATGCTACACTATGACAAATGAAACGACACTGAGCAGACCTGTGCGCAATAGGTTTTGCAGTTCTCAGGAGGAGTATCTGTCACGGACACCGATATACTGACTGGGACCACGTCACGGACACCGAGAGGGTTCCATTGACTGGGACTACGTCACGGACACCGGTGTGATTCCACTGACACATCAGGCATATTGCATGCCGACAATTTCCACGCAGAATTAAAAGAGAACAGTTCGGTCAGCATGACTGTAACATTCACACTGCGTCATGACACAGCGGGGATAGCTCAGTGGTTAGAGCGCCTGACTCGTGATTGAAAGGTCGCGGGTTCGAATCCCTGCTGGAGCGGCGGGAGAATTTTCTTCTCCAGGGTCGACTTTCTGTGCTGACTCTTATTTCGGTATCCGTTCCACCCCCGTGTTACCGCAGTAGCACGTAAAAGATCCCGGTCATTCTGCCAAAAAGTGCAGGTGGCAGGTTACAGCTAAACACGCATACACCTTACGTATGTGGCTTTGCATGAAGTGACATGGAGCATGGTTGTATGGTGTACACAGGACTTGCGCCGAGACGGCTGCAGTTTCATGTGGTACCAGCCATGCCAGCGCTGTAAGTACACCACTTCGGTGAATATTAAAAAAACGCGCTACAAAGCTAGTCACTCACGTAGAACCACATGCGAGCGCAGTGAGTCTGCTCAAGAGAGCGGAGAATAGCGCTATATAAACGATCATCAAACTGTTGAAACAGCCCTCAGCCCCACAGCCACTTTAACCGTCATCATCATGGACACTTTAACCGTTAACATCAAAGACATTTTAACCATCATCACCACGGACATTTAATTATCAACATTAAGGACACTTTAACCTTCATCAACACGGACACTTCAACCGTCAACGTCAAGGACACTTTAACAGTCAACATCATGGACATTTTAACCGTATACATCACAGACACTTTAACCACCAAAATCAAGGACACTTTAACCCTCATAATTATGGACACTTTAACCGTCAATATCAAGGACACTTTAACAATCAACATCATGGACACTTTGATCGTCATCATCACAGACACTTTAACCGCCAAAATCAAGGACACTTTATCCCTCAACATCACGGACGCTTCAACCGTCAACATCACGGACACTTCAACCGTCAACATCACGGACACTTCAACCGTCAATCTAGCGTTCTCTTCAGCCTGTCCTTTGTGCTCTTCTCCGTGACTGCTATGAAGTCAAAGTGGTTACCCAATATTCGGTCTCAACAAACAAACCGTGAACGCAAAAACCATAAGTTCCAAAGGAAACATGATACTATGATTCTATACATTTTAACTCGAGTGATGGTTTATGTGTTTGACTTGAGTGATGGTTAATGTGTTTGACTGGAGTGATGGTTTATGTGTTTGGCCGGAGTGATGATTCATGTATTTGACTGGAGTGATGATTAATGGTGTCTGACTGGAGTGGTGGTTTATGCGTTTGACCGGAGTGATGATTCATGTGTTTGACTTGAGTGATGGTTTATGTGTCTGACTGGAGTGATGATTAATGTGTTTGACTGGAGTGGTGGTTTATGTGTTTGACCGGAGTGATGATGCGTGTGTTTGACTGGAGTGATGGTTTATGTGTCTGACTGGAGTGATGGTTAATGTGTTTGACTGGAGTGATGGTTTATGTGTTTGACTGGAGTGATGGTTACTGTGTCTGACTGGAGTGATGATTAATGTGTTTGACTGGAGTGGTGGTTTATGTGTTTGACTGGAGTGATGGTTACTGCGTCTGACTGGAGTGATGGTTTATGTGCTTGACTGGAGTGATGGTTTATGCGTTTACTTTACCAGACGGTTAAAATCTTCACCACCACAGTACCTCTGTTAAGGTACCCTTTCAGGCCGTTTTATTATAGCGCCAAGTGGCTTCGAACTTTAGCCAAACAGTTTCCATCACTTCTCCAAAACATCGCTAAGGCCTTTCTTCGTCGAAGTTACGCAGGTTTTGTGTTAAGTAAGTCTTGGCGAAGCGGCCGAAGCTGACCACTGATTGGCGATAATCTAAAACAGAATGACGCCTTGAGCGCTTATGTACAATCAGCAAACAAACGGAGTGAATTAGCACCATGAATACAACAAAGACCTGAATCGCCAATGGCAAGTCGTGAGAGTTACCGTAGGCGATTCAGGTCCATGTTGTGTTCATGTGACGTGAGAGTTACCGTAGGCGATTCAGGTCCATGTTGTGTTCATGTGACGTGAGAGTTACCGTAGGCGATTCAGGTCCATGTTGTGTTCATGTGACGTGAGAGTTACCGTAGGCGGTTCCGGTGTTTGTTGCTGTGTTCACGTTACGTTTTGCGAGCGCAACTTAACAATGACCTGAATCGCTTACGGTCAATGTGCTCTCATTAGTTACCGTAGGCGATTCCGGTCTTTGTCGTGTTCATGTAATGTAAAAGAATATTTATAAATGCGAGCCCGAAGCGCATAATACAAACCAACAGCCGGAGTCGACAAAGGTGTATAGATTAAAGATAACAATGAAGCGCTGCTGATTGTATTATATAAACAAATACTCTGCAACTTGTTTTCGTTCACGTGACGTCTTTCGAGTACTAATTAACTCCTTTGTTTACTGGTTGGCTAGTTCAGTTTATGCTATGACCCGGTCGTCGGCCACTGTTTACTGCCAAGTTTCCACCTGCGGAAAATGGGCGAGGGAAAAAAGACAACAAAACAACAACAACAACAAAACGTGCCACCACTGTACGTAAGTAAACATGGTGCTTAACGTTCACAGAAACCGTAAGGCTTATCAGGGACGGGGAGAAGGGGGGAGAGGGAGACTGCCACCACTGAAGACAAGATCTGTTTTTAGTGTCCTGTGGGAGCATCAGCAGAGGAGGCTGTCTGACCCATCTGATCTTCCCCTAACTAAATACTGTTGATCGTACAGAGCGAGCTGATGTTTTAAGCTGTAATCGGATTCATGTGATTCTGTTCCTAGCGGGAGACAGAGCTCTGCAAAGTGAACCCGTCCAGGTATCTGACAAACTTGCATTGCTTAAGCTTTACACTGCAAAATACACAAACAGCAAGAGACAACGACAGCGTTGTTGTTTCGGCTACAGTGATAGAGCAGTCTCCCCCAGTGACCGGAGAGTCTAACGCTCTCTGTCCACTGTTACATATCGGTAAGACACGCGTAACCAGGCATTTGGCCAGAGTAGTCGTTCTGTTCACTCAGAGATCACGCGGCGTAACTAGACTACCTGGTTAAAAAAGGTGATCCGCTGAATGAAAGGAACCGGCAAGACTTCAAATTCCACTGTACAAACGCAGTTGTATCAGTGTGTGTGTGTGTGTGTGTGTGTGTGTGTGTGTGTGTGTGTGTGTGTGTGTGTGTGTGTGTGTGTGTGTGTGTGTGTACACCTGCGTCCGTGTACGTACGCGCATGTGCGTGCGTGAAATGAACAGGCAAGATTGCTAAATTCTACTGTACAACTGCAGCTGTATCAATGTGCGTGTGCGTACGTGCATGTGCGTGCGTGAAATGAACAGACAAGACTGTCGAATTGCACTGTGCAAACGCAATTGTATCAAAGTGTGTGTGTGTGTGTGTGTGTGTGTGTGTGTGTGTGCGTGCGTGCGTGCGTGCGTGCGTGCGTGCGTGCGTGCGTGCGTGCGTGCGTGCGCGTTTTCAATTTCTTTTTTAAAATTTTCTACAACTGATGGTTTTACTACCAAATTCCAGTCAACACTACTCATCGCCTGTGTAAACAAGCCAACACTCCATTGTACCTGCAGGTGCGTTTACACAACCCCACTCAGTCTCATTCCACACCCTTCAGTCTTTCTAACCGCGAGCAGAAGGCAGTTTAAGCTGTCCCAGTTCGCCTTTTTGCCAAGCTACTAAAGCGTTGATTATTCTGGCAAACACCCAGTGTGAAACAAAACGGTAGATCTACCCACCGTATCAGTAACACTTTATGAGCAAAGACTGTCCGTGTCTGACAGCATGAACAGTTAACACGGAACACACCCACAGATTATTTTGTACAGCCGACCGAACAGCTTCAAGGGGACTGCAAGCATCGCAGGCCCTATCCACAGGAACGGACATCGACAGGAACGGACAGCAATAGGAACGGACATCAACAGGAATGGACAGAGATAAGAACGGACAGCGATAGGAACGGACATCAACTGGAATGGACAGCGATAGAACGGACCAAAAAGCAGTCACAGCAGTTTTGCAGTCGATTTTAGGTCTAGTTTGTTAAATATACACTGAATTTTGACAGCCATGAAAACACGGCAGTGAGCACTGCCATTTTGTGTCTAAACATTGGCAGTCTGTGTCTGTGACGTCATGAACGAGAATGAAATGCATGGCACTTTAAGTCATGAGTCAGTCTTTCACTACTCTTCATTGGTACAGAGCGAACCAGCGTGGCTACGTTCAGAGAAGCTCAGATTTCGCACCCCAAAAAGTACTTCCGTTGTGTACAAATTATACTGAAAGAACCATTGTCGGCAGTGACTGATGATCGCTTTTATATATCGCTATTCTCCGCCCTCGAGCAGACTTTTGTCGCGCGCGATTCTAAATGATGATGATGATGAGTTGATGCTTAATGTCCTCAGATGTCATTTGACATATTAGGGACAAGTTGTGACCAATGCCGAAGCACAGTTCAATAAAAGCCACATACGTAAGGTGTATGCGTGTTTAGCTGTAACCTGCCACCTGCACTTTTGGCAGAATGACCGGGATTTTTTACGTGCTACTGTGGTAACACGGGGGTGGAACGGATACCGAAATAAGAGTCAGCACAGAAAGTCGACCCTGGAGAAGAAAATTCTCCCGCCGTTCCAGCACGGATTCGAACCCGCGACCTTTCAATCACGAGTCCGGCGCTCTAACCACTGAGCTATCCCCGCCCCCCGATTCTAAATGAGTGACTGTGGCTTTTTATTGCACGTTTTGAATACCCACCGAAGTGGTCTAGGTACAGTGCTGTTTGGATGTTACTAGGCTGGTGCCACGTGAAACTGCTGTCGTCTGCGTTCTGTACAACATGCACCATACAACACGCGCCGTGTCACGTCAGTTCATGCGAAGCCACATACATAGGGTGCATGCGTGTTTAGTTCTAACCTGTCATCTGCACTATTGGCAGGTAACCAACCATACGAAGCCTGCCCACAAACAGTTGTCCTTTTTTTTTTCTTTTTCTTTTTTAACGTTTTCAGCCAACTAACGTCTTCGCTTGGGGATTTTTTTTCTCTCTATTTAGTTTATACCTAAAAGCATTCCAGGAAAAAAGCAAAAGCAACACATTTATCTGGAGTAAATAAAACAAATCGTAACACCCATCTGTGTTTAAAAAAAAAATCAAAAAAATCATAATCGTTTTTCTTGAAACCTTTCTCAACGACTGAAACACAACGAAGTAATCAGAATCTTTGCTACGATGTTAATAATTTATCATTTCTAACATAATTCAATGATTGTGTCGGCACCCCCCCCCCCCCCCCCCCCCTTCTCTTTTTACCCAATCTTTTGCGTTAAAACTGAATAAAGTCGTCTAAGAGTTGCGGACTTCCTCATTTACTTCCTGCGTAAGTATACATGTCTGTATGGCGTATGCATCATTACATGTCGATATAAAAATATTAAAAAATCTTCTCTTTAATGTCTACTCATCACATGCACTGTATTAACTTGTGTACGCCTGACTGATGTACACAACAACCCTTAAAGACTGAAGTGTAGAGCGAGGGCACGCTCCACCGTGGCAGAGCTTTGGCAGACAGTGTTTCCCGAGCACTACTTATTGCTAGGCTCTGGGTGGCAACCTCGGGGGCCTTTAAGCTGGTAGCCTTTGTCCAAAGGACACTGGACACTAAACCAAGGAGAAACCCGACTCGGCTCGGTGCGGCTTGCAGTTGTGAGCTCATGGCAGATCAGGTCTGGTCTGGTCGGCTCTACTGACAGGCGAGCCGAGATATACCGACTAGTTTCAGTGGTGGAGTGGCACTTGTGGATTATCAGTGTTTACCTGTCTTACTTATTAAGTTACTATTAATACTACAGTACATGCCGCAATACTGATAGTTGTTCAAGCAGAACTAAGCGTATGATTGACCTTTAGGCAGTGAAGCAGAACTAAGAATATGATTGCCCTATCGGCGGTGAAGTAAAAATGCCCTCCAGCTTGGCAGCTTGGATGTTCCAATGAAAATTAACATGGATGTGCAACTTACACCGCGCACACACACTCACGCACACACCAGTCGTGTGACAATGGTACCCGGACGAGACGCGACAATTCAACACGGACGCGACAATTATGGACCCCTCTGCCGAGAATCCAGGGGTATTTTAAAAACTAATCTAAAAGTTTTGTCAAGCCATGAGATAGATCTGCAAGAATAGTAACTTTGCGCGCTACGCCCATTGCCATGAGTTATGCTGTTCTTTTCGATGCCTTTCCACTTCATTCACCTTCCTTTTTTCCCAGTCCTCTTGCAGCATATTGTGACGCGTGACATGAGCAGTGAACCAGACATTTACTTGTGATTTAAGAATTATCGTTCAGCCCATGGAACTACATTCTGCAAAAATGTTCCACTAATTTCCCCAAGTTAATTGTTTTCGATCATGTGTATCTCGCATCCCTTTCACTAGTTTCAGTCTCAGATGAGCTCAGTGCCTAGTCTTTCAGATCTAAGATGAGATCAGTGCCTAGTCCTTCATATCTCAGATGGGTTTAGTCAGTGCCTCGTCCTTCAGATCTCCGGTGGGTTCAGTCAGTGTCTAGTCCTTCAAATCTCCGGTGGGTTCAGTCAGTGTCTAGTCCTTCAAATCTCTGGGGGTCTGTGTCTAGTCCTTCAGATCTCAGTCAGTGCCTAGTCCTTCAGATCTCAGGTGGACACAGTGAGCCAGTGTCTAGTCCTTCAGATCTCAGGTGGGCTTAGTGTCTAGTCCTTTTTCAGGTAGACTTAGTGTCTAGTCTTTGAGATCTCATACGGGCTCAGTGCCTAGTCCTTCAGATCTCATGTGGGCTCGGTGCCTAGTCCTTCAGATCTCAGGTGGGCTCAGTGCCTAGTCCTTCAGATCTCAGGTGGCAAAATTGTGTCTAAATTCCAACAGTATTATGACTAGGTATTCAATACCTTATCACTATATCAGCAGGTTGAGGATTGGGGGTGAAACTCCTATGACATTGGCTTTCATATAAGATCATCAGATGTGACCCACATTTCCCATGAAAAAACAGCAACATGTGTACACATGCCTAAAATTAGTTGATGAATGATATTCACACATGGCTTTAGTTTGTATTTTAATGTAAAAACAATATTTACATAAAATATAATGTAAAGAACCACCCTCATCAGACTGAGAGGCCAGCCTCTCTCACAGTACACAGTGCTCATACTGTGATACCTCACTTTAAAAAGTTTTTTTATTTAAAAATTATGCTTCTGCACAAATTTGTACACCTCACAAAAGACCACCCATGGATCTCCTAAACTAAAAGACCACTTATTGTTGTTATTTTTGTTTCATTTGTTTGTTTGTTTTTGTTTTAGGTGGCTGTAAAATTAAACAAGCACTTCATTTCATAACCTAGATTTAAACCTGTTGACCTGTACAATGTAATGAGTCTGTGACTATGAATCTAATTTACTAATTGTAACGCCTACATCACCTGGTTTCAAAAGTAATATTTATCCTTTGTTTCTGTACAAAAGTCAAGTTACACACACAAAATTAGAATCTTATCCACATTAAACCAACTCAAATAATTCCCAACAAACAATTATTATTAATAATAATTAAAGTATTTGTAAAGCTCAAAATCTTGTCCTTAGAGAATATTCTAAGCACATGTATACACACACACACACACACACACACACACACACACACACACACACACACACATAGAGGCACCCACACACACACAAGCATTCTGACTGTGCATACAATTACAAAGCTTAATTTACACAGCTTAAATGGGCAACAAACAGACTTGAGATGGATAATAAAAAATTACAAAGTAACATTCAAAAGAAGTATCTGAAGAAAATATAAGTGAATGAGTGAAACTATATCAGTATATGGCACATAAAAAGGTCTACACGAAACCTTGCTTGTTCACAGCACTGGATACACACAGTGTTAGTGCACACATCATTAAATGTAAGCTCTCAAAAGCTAAAACTATCAAAATACATTCATACCAATAAAGTACAGACAGACCCTTTGCTATCCATGTCTCATGATATTCATATATATTATAATTATACATTGTAATTAAACTAGACAATGGAAAAGTTGATCTGTCATTAGTTTTTACTTGTTCAAGACACACAGACAGACTGAAGCACAAGTGCACATAGAACACAGTAAGTAATTTGTTTTTAAGACCCTGTGAACCTGGTACAACAGTAGGTCATATCAGGGCAAAACAAATTATTATATAATATCATAATATAACATAAACATATTATTATATAATATCATAACATAAACATCAAATTCGAAGTTAAAACACTAATTCATAAATTACATTAAGTGATTAACCCAACAGATTAACCCATTCAAAAATTACAAGAAGTGATTAACCCAACAGAAGTCTAACAATTCAACACTGATAAGACTAACAGAGTTAACTACAGTTAGTAAAAAAATTAACTAGATCAGGACTTAATCAATTACAAGTTTGTTAAAAACTTCTTTGAGTTTGAGACAATGAGAGGCTTGAGAAAGTCAAAGATACAAAGTTATTTTTGTAATAGTCCATTAAAAATGAAAGTTTAGAAGTATTTTATACTTCAGATAAAGAAAAAGAAGAAAAGATAACTGGATTAACTCTCCATTTCATTTTTCACTGTTTAATTGTTGTTTACTTGTATTGCAGCTTGATTATGGGGATTACCCCAAAAATTTGCATGTCATGATTTGTCCTAACAAAGAGGGTTGTTTTGAACCTTTTATGTATTTTGATCTTATTTCATACTGTCTAGTGTAAGCGTAACAATATATATATATAATATTGGAAGTTGTGTAAACATACCAAATGACAAATTGGTCTACTGTCAGCCAAAGCAGCAGAGCTCCCTCAAAAAGAAAAGAAAAAAGAGTACATCTTGTACAACTTGCAGTTGTACAAGACACTGAGAAAGGGTGTTGTTCAATATTACTATGCTGTTGGGATATGGTGTTCAGTACATTATCCATTAAGGTATTATAAATTATATGATTATGTGACCAAAGAGAGAAGAAACGTGTAGTGGAATCATATTCATGAGCAATGATCTGCTGGAAAAAAGAATTTGTAAATTAAAAAATCTAAATTTCAAACATTTCAAATCACCATGATGCTTGTTTCAAATGAATGTGTACACCATGACAGTATGATTAGCATGTTGTGTGCAGATTACTGCACAGCAACCTCTGGTCCACACCTCTACAGCTACTACAGTACTAGTGCCAGCATCTCATGTCTTAATTGTGATTCTAGTCTGGGTAATGAGTTTGTCACAATATCAGTGTATAATAAATTCAAATATCAATATTATCAATATTTATGTATTTATGAAAGTAGTATAAATTAGCTATAAAAAAATTCAACTTCCAACTCCTTTGTACAACTATAAGTTACAAAATCCTGTAAAACAATGCTTGGTCACTGCCAGTATAGACAGACTCGACAAAAAGATCACAGTGCCTGACGAGCTAATTTATTTTTAAAATAGAATTATTTTAAAATCATGAAATTTCCAAAATTTCAACAAAATATTACCTTTGACAAATGGCACATTTCAGAAAGACTCAATTTTTATTTTACATGGTAATGATAAAGTAAATACATTAATTGATTTAAAATAAAATATATATATTTATAATATAATATACTATATAGCCCATTTTGTATACAGTGAAACTTTCCATTTTTTAATTTTTTTATTTAGCAGCAATTGATGATGGAGTATACAATAATTTGTGTACCTGCATGTGTATATATAGCAGAACTTGCTAACAAGTAACATTAGTAAAATTATACCTTTCTCCCCCTCCTTTAAAAAAAATAAAATAAAATCTTTTTGCACCCCTGACATTCATAATCTCCTGAGCCTATTTATCTTCAAACTGACGCAGATGGCTTTTTGCTGATGAAATAAAATAAAGCTCAGTTTTAACAGTTTTGTGTTGGAAATGCTCTGTGTGTACACACAGACAATAATAACACACAGACACTAATAATTTTAGGCACACGACTTTATTGATTAAATAAATGTGTGTTTTTATTTTTACCTGAGGGGCTTGAATCTTTCCTGGCCTGCTACAACAATCATGTGTCCATCTTCCAGTCTTTCGAAATCATCCACACGATGGCCCTGGGTGGGGGTGAACACTCGCCACACTGCGCCAGACCGCAGCTTCATGGAAGTGGACAATTCCCTCAGCCAGGAATCGAAAGTCCTCTGTTGCCTCTTGTTGAGAGTGACCACTTTGCCGGGAAAATTCCCATCGCCGTTTCTGTACACTCGTAGATGGATGGCCGGATCAAGAGTTTTTTTCCAAATCGGCGGCAGTTGGGTCCTGTGGTCGGTCATTTTGTTCAGATCGTGTCCGCAAACCGTCTTCCTCCAGAATGTAGCATACAGTCAGTTCTAACACCAATCGTTGAACGAGTAGTTTCGCATGATGCGCCAAATCTAGTCTGCGTTGGTTATCTCGAGTTTCCTGTCACAGCGATCAATGAGGCATTGTGGGATGTCATTTGTTTACGCCGCGTGACCTCTCACCCCAGTCACTATGGTCACCGCGTCCTGCGCCAAGCCAAAGCCGGCGGAAGGGTAAGCGGGCGCGCGAGCGAGCGAGCGAGCGAGTGGGGGGGGGGGGGGGGGGGGGGGGGGGTGCCGCGTTGGGAAATGTGCTGTGTAGTTTACGTGCGCCTAGCCGCCCTCGAAAGCTTTTAGGTAAGGGGAGTTAACTGGCAGGGAAGGCGAGAGCACGAGACGAGAGGCCGTATTGATTGTGCAACAACGCTTCATGGTGGATATATATATGTAACTGAAAGTGATCACAAAATGAATATATGACCCCACTGCCTTGTGCTGCCTGAACAATAGAGAGCAATGTGTCTCATTAGGTTTGAGTGGTGTGTATGGATCCAGCACTGTGTGTGGTTGATGACTGATGTAGTGGTGTGTGCACGTAGGCTGGGTGAGGAGTTTGTGGGTGAGGTGGGTGGGTATGTATGTGTGTGGGTGTCCGGGGAGGTGGGCTTGAGGGCTGTTTTCTGTTGGAATAATTTCTGTGATGGATTTTTTTCCAGTATGTCTGTTTATTAAACTATTCAGTGTAAATGCTTTCGACGTTGCTCTTCAGTTTCTACATATCGTTTTTTTTTTTTTTTTAATTAATGAGGCTTAAGTAGTAAGCTGCCTGACTTGCCCTGTGAGGGATGACTAAAGTATATTGACTAGAAGAAAGTTTGAGTGACGTTTCTAGTTTTTTTTTTTTTGTTTTTTTTTTTCTGCTACCGTCAGATTTACTCCAGATCTAAATATGGGAAACAATTAATTACTTGCTTTTTTTTTTTTTTTTTTTTTTAATACTTCCTTAAACTATTAACATTTGTAGAATAAATTTAAGAATGGCTATCAAACGGGAGCTATTGGAAGTTTTGGTCTCAACGAAAGAAGACTTCCCTGTCCGCTGAGCAAATGGGGTGTATTCATGCCGATGTAGCGTATCGCCTGACCGGCTTGCGGTAGCGCCGCGTAATGACAATATATTCTTAGTGAGGGCATGTGATTGTGCCAGCGCACATGCGCGTATGTGAGAGTGGTAGTCAGTGTGCGCGCGCACGCGCGCGCATGTGTGTGTGTGTGTTAGAACATAGCCTGGTGTGCTTCGACTACTGACAGAATTATGCCATTGTAATTTCTAAACTGACTTTCTTCCTGTCCATTTAGTTTAATGTTTCCCCCTCTCCTCTCCAATTTTCTAAAACAGAAAGTGAGGGATGCCTTCACTTCCGTCCGTTAACAGGGACTCCTACGTGCGATTTGAGTCTGTTTTGCCTTCATATGTTTAGCATAATCGAAGAAAGAGCGATTTTTTTGCATAAACTTAATTGACACACATTTTGACGAAGTTGCATTTTCCGAACATACAAGATGTTAAAAAACAACTATATTTTAATCGAACGTCTCTTTTTTTTTCAGCCTAGGCTGTGTGGACATGTTAAACATTTAATGACACCCCCCCACCCCCCCCCCCCACCCCCCCACACACACAAAATCTAAAGCAAAGCTGACTGCTAGCGTTCAGGATGAAAAAAGAAAAGAAAAGAAAAAAAGAAAAAAGAAAAGAAGAAGAAGAAGAAGAAGAAGAAGAGCAAAGCACACAAAAGGTTACAAACAAATACCTTTTAATGGAACAAATGCATTGTTTTCTCGTATTTCATTTGACGTTAAAAGCTTTGATTACCAACCTCCTATTTGTTAAGCTTTTCATGCTGTTTTTGTGTTTGATATATTTTTCACATGTGTTCGATATATTCACATGTGACCAGTCGCTGTTCAGTAACTATCTCCCCACCCATGTTTGCAAGTGACCGGCCTGGGGGGGACTATACCAAGGGCGAGGAGCTGAGCACAAAGCCCGCCATCAGTCGCTGTCAATCCAGTCAACAATTAGCAACGCGCCACTGATGATGGTCCAGACTGTGACCCCCCCTCCCACCCCACCCCCTCCACCCACTCCCCTCGGCCCAGTTATTGCCCGTGTTTGCGCATCCTCGCAATCAAAGCCCTGTTTCCACAAGCCCGGTAACCCTTGCAGCACGAGCGTAGCGGCTGTCAGGAAACCAAGTCACTGACACAGCCCCGTTACGGCTGTCACCAAACAATGTCACTGACACAGTCCCGTTACGGCTGTCACCAAACAATGTCACTGACACAGTCCCGTTACGGCTGTCACCAAACAATGTTAATGACACAGTCCCGTTACGGCTGTCAGAAAACAATGACACTGACAGTCCCGTTACGGCTGTCACCAAACAATGTCACTGACACAGTCCCGTTACGGCTGTCAGGAAACCATGTCACTGACAGTCCCGTTACGGCTGTCACCAAACAATGTAACTGACACCGGTCCGTTACGGTTGTCAGGAAACAATGTTACTGACACAGTCCCGTTACGGCTGTCAGGAAACAATGTCACTGATACAGTCCCGTTACGGCTGTCAGGAAACAATGTCACTGACACAGTCCCGTTACGGCTGTCACCAAACAATGTCACTGACACAGTCCCGTTACGGCTGTTACGTAGGGTGGCAGTGATGACAGAGGAAGGGAAATATGGGTGTGGGGAACTGTCAGATGGGGTAACCAAAATGCACAAGGGTATTATCAGAAAGCTACATTAGAAAACCAAAACGCACAAGGGTATTATCACAAAGCTACATTAGAAAACCAAAACGCACAAGGGTATTATCAGAAAGCTACATTAGAAAACCAAAACGCACAAGGGTATTATCACAAAGCTAAATCGGACCACCAAAACGCACAAGGGTATTGTCAGAAAGCTACATCAGACGATCAAACGCACAAAGGTATTATCAGAAAGCTAAATCGGACAACTGAAACGCACAAGGGTATTATCAGAAAGCTAAATCGGACAACTGAAACGCACAAGGGTATTATCAGAAAGCTAAATCGGACAACCAAAACGCACAAAGGTATTATCAGAAAGCTAAATCGGACAACCAAAACGCCCCAGGGTATTATGAGAAAGCTACATCAGACAATCAAACGCACAGGGTCTAATCAGAACGCTAAATCGACCAAAACGCGTAAGGTGAGAACGGGCGGGCGACAGAAGTGTCTCATTTTGTCTGGCAAGTACAGAAACCGCAGCTGCTGCCCAGCAGAATGTCTCACAGTGTGAACAGTGGACAAAAGAAATAGTCCCAGGGTCTTTGGGGTCAAGAACTCGACGATCTAATTTACCTGCATTTGAACTGTTTACAGCTCTCGTTCTGCTTAATACTTTTTGCCTGACTTCTCCCTCCACGCCATTCTTTATCTTTAATCTGAAACTTTCCACGAGGTCCCCCTTTCCGATCAATGTACAGCTGTAGTCAGAACAGTTCCACCTGACTTCTTCCGCAAGTTTCCGTGGGGAGATAAGGTCGTGAGGTGGAGACTTTGTATTGTCCGCCAGCTATAATCTCATTTTCCCCTGCCGTGTTTTTCTTTCCCACACACAGTCCCTCTTCCGCGTCAAGGACTTCAACTACAGTGAACTGGCCTCAGGATGTTTGCTCTTTTCTGCCAAACAGTCACGCACGCGAAATATATTCACTGAGAAAGAAACAAAGAAGAAGAGGGAAAAAGTGAAGAAAGGAATGGCAAAGGAAGGAATAGAACGAGGAGGGGGAAGAATAGATTGAAGCAGGGCAGCAACAGCCACAACAAGATGTTAAGGCTACTTTAAAAAAAAAAAAAAAAAATGCAGAGTCGAGCTCTCTCTCTCTCTCTCTCTCTCTCTCTCTCTCTCTCTCTCTCTCTCTCTCTCTCTCTCTCTCTCGTCACCTTGGGACGAAAGTCGTGATTGTGAATTTCAATCTAATGGAAGAAGCGGCGCCTGGCGGCTAGATGTGAAAGCAGCAGCCTCCCACTGGACTGTCCTGTTACGTGTCCAGGCGGGCTTTAAGAAGGGTACTCCTGATTGACGGCAGCTACAACGTGTCTGCTCCTGGCCCGTTAGCATGAATAAGTGATGGAGTGAAGAGCAGCACGAGGCGCATGCCCCCAGCCCAGACACTGCCTGTGCTGCGTGTTGTGCGAAGCGATGCACGTGCTGCTATCTCCCTTTGCTCGTTGGGCCCCGACAATCACCGTCCGGCAGACTGATGGCCCCGTAGCGTGCAAGCCACGCAGCAACAGTCGTTCGTCGTGTAGGACCGGAACCGGACATGACGTGCAACGAGTTGGAGCACAGACGCTTTGAAACAGTTGAACTGTCACTGAATCTGTCCCTGAAGATGCAGCCCAAACTCTTGTTAAACTCTACTGAGCAGAGGATCGAATGCAAGTTGTCTTTGCTTTGCTTTGAGGAATGATCTTAAAGCAAAGCAAAGACAACTTGTCAGTTCTTTTAAATCTTGGAGCCTGTTGCAGAAACCATGCCTGATTTGGAGCCTGTTGCAGAAACCAGGCATGACTTGGAGCCTGTTGCAGAAACTTTGCCTGATTTGGAGCCTGTTGCAGAAACCATGCTTGATTTGGAGCCTGTTGTAGAAACCAGGCCTGAACCGGCGCCCGTAGTGCAGTGGTTAGCGCGTCGGACTGTGGGTCGGAAGGTCTGGGGTTCGAATCCCATCAGTCATGTGGGATTTTTCAGCCCTGGCCGGCTCCTACCCAGAGCTGGGAGTGCTATGGGCCCAGTGGGAAGGCTGGAACCACACAGCCGAGCTTCATCCACTTCACGGATGCGTCTTTGAGGGTGTTGCTCTAATTACTTGACCAACATTGCAGGTGCCGCAGTTCCCGGGCCTGGTTAACACCGGGATAATTATGACAGGAAGCGTGGTCTGCGGCCCTGTCAAGTAGTCTCAAACCGAAATGGACTTTCATAGCATCATCAGTTATCATCCTCATCCTCATCGATCACTGCATAAATAAAAATAATAATAAAATGTCTCAGCTTCTGTAGCCCTTCATGCCACACTCTCGTGGTGGCCTCAGTCTCGGTGTTCCTCCCTCCTCCCTTGCCTGGGACAGTTCTGATCAAAGCCCTCGACGTCAGAGAGTCCACATAAGAGGATTGGTGAAGGGACGTAGCGGGACGCTCACTCAGTCTGACTCCGCGACTTAGCTAACATTGTCGTCAGTAGGTGGCAGAGTAGGTGGTGTCCTGCGTATGTTTAATCAGAACAGGCACTACTGAACACCACCGAAGTGACTCAGCAGCAGTGCAGTGTTTCCTTCGGATGGCAGCCTACCAACAATCTGACGTCACTTCCTGTGGACCTCTGGGGGCGGGGTCGTGATGCGGAATGAGCCCTGGGTGTGGCGGCCGAAGGTGGGGGATGCCGGGACGAGCGGCGCGGGAGCAGTGCCTCAGAGGTCGGCACAGATGATGGAACAGCAACAAAAAAAGAAAAGAAAAAGAAACCAGGCCTGATTTGGAGCCTGTTGTAGAAACCATACCCGGTGCATGGTGCTTAACGTCCACAGAAACCATCAGGCTTATTAGGGACGGGGAGAAGGGGGGGGGGGGTATGGAGGTGAGGGAAGAGGGAGATTATATACCTGTCGCTACACTGTCACCACCAGAATGACTCCTGCATTAAGATGGGCAGCGATGAGAGCCATTTTAGTGTTTCATTAATTGTGAGGGACAAAGTCACAAGACAGTGTCCACAGACCACAAATTTTGAAGGGAAAGGAGAGCCGAAGCGGATTCGAACCGAGGTCCCTCTGCTTACCAGCCTAACGCCTTACCGCTAGGCCAAACCGGCCCACAACCATGCCTGATTTGGAGCCTGTTTATATTCTGCGGGCTCCCAAGCCGGCAACCTGCATCAACCGCTGTGACAACGAGCAGGGTGACCAGTTTAATCCGCGGGCCCACTCTGGATCCTGCGTTAACCACATCTAATGGAAGCAAAAGGTGGAGTGAGATTTTGCAAAAAATGACGTTGAATGGACCTGCAAGGTCAAAATTAGAAGGAGGTATTCTTGGAATTAGCAGAGCACGCACGGCTATCTTCTGAACTTCTTCAGGCTTTAACCATCGCAGATGCGAGCACCGTATAGACTAGCCACCACACTTCACTTTCTTTTTTAGTAAGTGAGTCACTGTGTTCCGCCTGTGACCGGCTTGGAACAAAAATTGTCAATAATTTCTTTTGATTATCGATTATCAATCCGTGTGTTTCTGTCTGGTAGGTCTGTGGTAAACCACGGTATGTGTGGGGGTTAGAAAAAGAACTTTGATAGCTGTGGGCTCTCTCAGCAGAGGACACACTAATGTTGACATCCGCGGTACCCCACTGAGGCACATTACACAGAAAGGTCGTCGTTTTGTCCATGGTTTTGCGTGAAAAGGTGCCAGTGTTAAGTCTGTTACTGAGAGCTATCACGAAAGAGTGCCAATGTTAAATACTTTTTCTTCTTCTTCTTTCTTTTTTTTTTTTGGAGGGGGGGGGGGGGGGGCTGTTTTTGTTTTTTTAACCGAGGGCTGCCATGAAAGAGTGCCAGTATTAAGTCTTTTTCTGAGAGCTGTCATGAAAGGGTGCCAATGTACTGAGGGCTGTCATGAAAGAGTGCCAGTGTTAAGTGTTTTACTGAGGGCTGCCAGTGTTAAATCTCTTAGTCTTTTACCGAGGACTTTCGTGGAAAAGTGCCAGTGCTAAGTCTTTTACGGAGGGATATCATGAGAGAAGGTGGCGGGGAGGGGGGGGGGGCAGTCCACAATCAGAACTGAAACGGTACAGTCCTCGAGGACTTCACAGAATAGTGTGACGAGTCATACCTTGACCTGAATGTGAACAAAACTAGAGAGATGATAAGTGATTTCAAGAGACCGGGGCCTACTCACAGGACGATCCAGATACATCATGAAAAGGTGGAAATAGTCCCATTCGTACAGTCACACATCGGAACGATCTTTGAAGACACCCTGAAATGGGATCTTAACACTGAAGCTATCACTAAGAAAGGGCACCAGCGACTCCATCTGCTCCGGAAGCCCAGATCTGTTAACGTTGATCCAACTATTCTTAAGCTATTTTATAACTCTTTTATTGAGAACGTTCTGACCTTTTCTTTTGTTTACTGGTTTTATAATCTTAACGCTAAGCAAAGAAGCTCTTAACCAACAGATTTTACACAGAGTGCGATCTGTTTTAAAGGACCCTGAACATGCCCTGTATGGGGAGTTCCAACGTTTGCCCCATGGGCGCCAGTTCAGACCACTGGCACACAGAACCAACAGAAGAGGAAACTGTTGTGTTCCCACTGCAGTTCGGCTCCTCAGCAAGGCGTGATCAGCCCTCTGAGCTGGTCTTAATCATTTTGTGTGGTTTTACTAGGGTAGCTGTCTGATTAGGTTTGAATGCGGTGTATGGATCAAACAATGTGCGAGTGTGTCTGGTTGATGATAGCAGTGGTGTGTGTGTGTGTGTGTGTGTGTGTGTGTGTGTGTGTGTGTGTGTGTGTGTGTGTGTGTGTGTGTGTGTGTGTAGGTTGGGTGAGGAATATGTGTGCGGGTGTGAGTGTGTATGTGTGTGGGTGTGAGCGTGTATGTGTGTGGGTGTCAGAGGGTGGTGGACAAGAGGGATAATTATGCTTTCTGCTGTTATAATTAGTATTATTGATTTTTTTTAATTTTTATCCAGTATGCCTGCTTATTTTTATGAATTTAAATGCTTTTGACGTTGCTCTGATGTTCTTTTTACATACTGTTTTTCAGTTAATAAGCCTTTAATAGTTAGCTGAATTGCCCTGTGAGGGATGATTAAATAATGATTAAAGTATCAAGTTGACTTAATCAGAATAAAATATGTGTCGTTTGCATTCCAACAATTGTGGTGTATAAGTGTGTGTGTTCAAGTGTTGACCGTGGGTAAGTCAAAACCAAAGCCCAGTCCAGGAGAGTAGGCCGGCACTCCAGCACGTCGTGGCAGCCAGGCGACGAGGCCATCTGCAGGTGGCGCTGCGCGTGTCGGGGACAAGGGACCGCAGGGCTGAACAGTGCTCAGGAGCGGGACCCCCTGAGGGGGCTGCAGCCTAGCTACCCAGACCAGCTAATGCTGTACTCACCCGCACACCGGCAAGAAGCTAAGCAGTCTTCAAGGAGTGTAGACTTTAAAACCTGTACAGCTGGCGCTTGGCTTGGACGTCTTGTGAACCGTACAGGGCCATCCCGGAACAAAAACTAAATAGATGACGTTGGTACTCGAAACCGACCGCCAATAGAAGTAGGGTG
Source organism: Alviniconcha strummeri (assembly GCA_963584105.1). Taxonomy (NCBI): domain Eukaryota; kingdom Metazoa; phylum Mollusca; class Gastropoda; family Provannidae; genus Alviniconcha; species Alviniconcha strummeri. The sequence continues at coordinate 8,422,604 of OY757556.1, forward strand.
GGTTTTTCAATACCCTACCTAACTGTGCCCCCACCCCCACCCTCTGCCCTCCACTCCAACACGCACAAGGGGGCAGGGGTGTCAGTCTAAGAAGTGCCGGTGACGTTTCGAATTGCAATCTCCGTCAACGGCAGAGGCGGAGAGCTGCGCCGTGCTGACTATGAGCTAGACAACGCGGCCATCAGCCAGTGCACAGTTACACAAGCTCCTGGCATTTTACTTGTCCAATGATTCAGCGCAGATGATGATGATGATGAGTTGATGCTTAATGTCCTCAGATGTCATTTGACATATTAGGGACAATTTGTGACCAATGCCGAAGCACGGTTCAATAAAAGCCACATACGTAAGGTGTATGCGTGTTTAGCTGTAACCTGCCACCTGCACTTTTGGCAGAATGACCGGGATTTTTTACGTGCTACTGTGGTAACACGGGGGTGGAACGGATACCGAAATAAGAGTCAGCACAGAAAGTCGACCCTGGAGAAGAAAATTCTCCCGCCGTTCTAGCAGGGATTCGAACCCGCGACCTTTCAATCACGAGTCCGGTGCTCTAACCACTGAGCTATCCCCGCCCCCTATTTTCAGCGCAGTTAAAAGAAATTTTCTTTATAGTTCAGGAGCTGTGTGAGAGTCGAGGTGGCCGTCCTGGGCTGTCCGTCCTAACGAGCCTTCTGGTTTCCGTGGACGTAAAGCTATATTGAACCATGCTTCGGCATTGGTCTCAGCTTGTCCCTAATATGTCAGCTGACATCTGAGGACATTAAGCAACACTACCTACCTATCAAAAATTACGTTGAGACTGAACAGTGTTTTTTAGGCGCACATTGCACTATCCGTATAATTTCAGACAGTCTCCCTACCTCTAAATACACACACACACACACACACACACACACACACACACACACACACACACACACACACACACACACACACACACACACACACACACACACACACACACCTGTGCGCTCACACACTGTACACACTCGCTCACTGGCCCTTACAGTGTTACAGAAAACAGTTCACTTAAAACTACCTTTCAAATCTGTCTGACAGAATTCCTTACTACGGTTCGATTTATTGATATTTTGGAGCGGCGTTGCCAGTACTACTGACAACGGACGAATCGTGGTTACTGGTGTATGTTGAACAGTAACGTTGCCGTTTGAAGTGAGTGAACACGCTATGACAGTGGGTGCGGTTGAGGGGGGGTGGGGGGTGGGGGCAACAGCGGGAACGGTGTGTGTGTGGGGGGGGAGGGGGGGGGGGCTGATACCAGGGACTTCCAGACAATGGAATCAGGCGACACTGTAGGTGCCTATCGTTTGAAAAAGGAAGTGCAGATTAATAAATGAAGTCTTTTGAATTGCAAGAGGTGAATTCCTGATTTAGCCCACTGCAGACAAAGCGGGAGTCAAGTGACCTTTTTTTTTTTTTTTTTCCTTTTTTTTTTCTTTTGGTGGGGGGGGGGGGGGGGGGGTATGGGGAGAGGACGTTAGTGACGGAAACAAACTGACGTCCTTCAGTAGGGAACAGGCCCAATTTGTGTCTAAGAAAGCAAAGCTGACGATATACTATTTTTGAATAGGGACTAGTCCCAATTTGTGTCTAACAACACAAAAACAAAAAGCGGTGGCTTTGTTGTTGTTGTGTCTGTTGTTGATTATTTGTTTGTTAGTTGTTGTTTTTTGAGGGAGGTCTGTTCTCTCTCTCTCTCACCTCTCCCCCCCTCCACCCCCCCCCACCCCCCCCGAGGCCCCCCTCGCGGGACGATGGTGCTACTCTGACCCTCGGTTCTCATGACTTTCCACGCCAGAAGCCCCCCCCCCCCCCCCCACACACACACACCTGTCCAGTGGTCTTCCCTTGCTGGCGGCCCGTCCCCCCATGAGCCACCACCCAGCTGATGCCAGTTTATTGTATTTCGAGAAACGATTCAACAATTACACGGACGTTTGCTACTCTTATTGACAATATATACACAAATAACCCAGACGTAATCGCCGAGGTCAGTGTGCCTGACCTGAGCATATGTGACCATTGCCCCGTCTCCTGTACAAGCTCAATTAAGCTTCCAAAATGTGAGCCTAAAACCCATTGATATGTATCATTTCGGTCTATTAAACATTTTAGTAAGACTGCCTTTTGCCTGGGCTCCATTCACTCAAGTCTAGCACTGTACTGATCCTGACAAAGCCTTGGCGACATGGTACAATGTCTATCTCACTGTTGTCAATAGACACACATCATTAAAACACAAGCGGGTAAAGCACCATCATGGCTTAACAAAGACATCAAGCGAAGAAGTGAAAAAAATCGGCGTGCGTGGAGCACAAACAGGACTATCCAGCCGGCTTAAAAGTGTGTAAAGTTGTCTACTTGGCACGAGAGCCGGACTCTTTAAAAAAGCTGATCGCGGTCAGAGGCTGTCCATCTGTAACTGTATTTGCTCTTCATGCATATGGGCCCTGATCGCTCTCAGGAGCTGTCATACGTCTACAGGTAGATAGCTAGATGTGGATTACGTGACCACAATTGTAGACAGTGTGGTGGCGGCCAGTCAGACGTTCCGTGGATTGCTCTGTGGGTAACCGATGAAGCAAGTGACGTCATTCACTGCACCTGTATTTCCTGAACACTGTTTTCAGCAGCCTGAAAGTGGAAAGTTCTTCCTTTTCCGTCCCTGTGCATGTAGGAGCACCTTGACGGCTGTAAGGAACGCGTTTTTGCTTCTGCGACCAGCCTGTCGCCCGCCATTTCCTCAGCTGATGGCTACGCCTTCACCTCCCACCTCCCCCCCCCCCCCAACCTCCCACACTAACCCCCCGCATAAATGTGCTTCCTGAGTGTTTTAATTGTCACGGTCGTTAAGAGAGTGAGAGTGAGAGATAATGCAGGGAGCGGGAGAGATGGTGGGTGGGGAGAGAGAGAGAGTATGTGAGCATGTCACAGTGAGACAAAGAGAGGGGCAGAGGGAGAGGGGGGGGGGGGGAAGTGCGTGTGTGTTGTGTGTGTGTGTGTGTGTGTGTGTGTGTGTGTGTGTGTGTGTGTGTGTGTGTGTGTGTGTGTGTGTTTAGCATAGTAATAATACTAATTACTTAGAACACAGCTTTATAATTATGTACCTGTTTTAAATTATTGTAACATCTCTATGTTTTATAGCAGTTTTTTTATGCGCCATTTTACAAGTATTTGTTTTATATTAGTGTAATTTATTAAGTATGTATTATGAGATTGTTTGTATATGATATGTTAGTAAATGTAAATGGTATATATTATGTACATGTATGTGAACAAGCGCGTTGAGCTCGCTCAGCGGGGAATAGCGCTATATAAAATGTATGTATTATTATTATTACAACAGTGCGCTGAATACTCTGACGTCATCATGGAAACGAGGAAAGAAAACGAAACCGTGCCACATAAAAACGCTTGACGGTGACGTTGGTGATAAGAGTCTTAGACTGATTTATCGAGTTATTCCTATCTATTCTGGGCATTTGCATTATTCATACTCGAGGCTTTCATGTTGGGTCTGTTTTACAACACTCAAAGGCACTGACGGTACCTCAGAAGTTAACACCCTGGGCATGGCGGGGCACGGGCTTAGTGTCTGTTACCCACTTAGCTCTGACACGGAGTTAACTCAAGGTTAGCTCGGTGCCGGCAAAGGGTCCAGCGCGGAGCAGACATTCGCTGACAGCGCGGGTATTTGTTGCTAATGACGCGTCAGTCGTGCGGACACGGAGCTAGGGCAACACACGGATAGAGTACGACTGGCCAAGCGTGACGACGGTATATTAATTGTCACTGACTCTGGTTTTGCGTGCTATCAGGGTCAAGCGGTCTCAGGCAAGGACCGCAGCAGGTGTGTTTGTCTGAGCGTCGAAGGCCGTCTTCATAGCTATCTTGCCAAGCAACGAGACACGGCGTCATATGCGGACTGAAGACACACGTAAGCCTGTGTCTCTAATCATTTGCCCATCTACCCTTGACGTGGGTCGTGAATATGACCGTGCTTTGCGAGTGAAGTGGTTCAAGTAATATGGACCAAATCAGTCACGAGTAGGCTATATACACACACCATTGGCGAATCATTCATTCAGCACAGAACGACTCAGACACAACTCAACAGACAAGAAAGGTTCGCTGCAAAAACACCAGCCCGGTTTTGTAATGGAGCCCAATGGAGCCTGCTTCCTTAAACGTGGCATCACATATTTTGCGTTGTCTTATTAAAAGCAGCGTTTCTTTTTAACATTTGGTGTGTTTGGATCTTTGAGCACACGCCTTGTTTTACTTGCTGAATACAACCTGAAAGTATTTAAGATCCAAACACATAAAAGGTTCAGAAGAACGTTATTTATTAGGACAAAACACAACATGCGAATTTTCTGGATATCCCCTTTATCAAGCTACAAAACGACACTTAAACAACAGTTAAACGGTGAAAAACACACAGAGGTACCCGCACACACGAGCATTCTGACTACACAAAGCTAAATTTACACAGCTTAAATTTTTTTATTCTAAGAACTACTAAGATACTTCTAAGTGGGCTGTACATTTTTGTATCCATACCAAATCGCTTAGATGTTTTTTTGTTATTGTTGTTTTTCCGTTGTTTTTAAGACTCCGAACATTTTGCCGGTATGAAGAATATAATAAGTGCATTTCTAATGCGCCGAACCCCTCTTTGACTATGCCTATGTGCGGCTCAAAGCGCAATACATGAAACATTACAACAATACACAACCGAATTTAATAGAGCATTACATCTCTTTATCCCTCACTTTCCATCGCATCCACACACGCTCACGTACACACACACACACACACACACACACACACACACACACACACACACACACACACACACACACACACACACACACACACACACACACACACACACACACACTCTTGCAAACCCTCGCCTCCCTCTCTCTCTCCCAGTCTACCCCTCTCCCCCCTTTCCGCCAATAATCACCAGTCAGCCAGTGAAAAACAAAACAAAAAAACAGCATCCAGTGCCTATGAGAGGGATAGCGCAGCTCAGAGTAAAGAGAAAGGTTTTAAGAGAAGTTTTGAACTGTGAAGAGAAATGCAGTGTCGGATGTGAGCAGGAAGGTTGTTTCAGATCAGAGAACCGGTAACCAAAGCCCTTAAGTTTCCAGCTTGCACAAGAAAGTTATACCCCCCCTTCTGAACTCCTAAGGAGAAGTCCGAGAAGGAGTGTTTACAGACAGACACGATGGCAGGTATGGTGGTAGGGTACCATCAAAGGCACGGAAAATAAAAGTGGCTATCTTCAAAATTATCCTTTCTTTGACTGGCAGCCAGTGAAGTGCTTTGAACAGTGGTCAAACGCGTTCATATTTGCTCTTGCAAAAAACAGAGCTAATTCTTCTGATCTCGAGATATGCTGAAGGGCTGATCTGGTCAGAGTAGCGTTAAGGTAGACCCCGAGATTTTTGACATGGCATTTGAAGGAACTATCATGATTGCCGACTCTCAAGTGGTTATCTTGTGACACTCTGACACTTCTACGAAATCCTACCAAAAGAGCTTCAGTTTCGTCATTGTTCAGCTTCAGCTTGTTACGGTCATCCATCTCCCAACAGAGTCAACACAGATCACAAAGAAAGAAAGAAAGAAACTTACTTTATGTGTTATGCATATCTTCTGTCTCTTCTTTTTCCCTTTGATTACTGTCCTCCCCAACATCAGTTTGCTCTGTACATAATCGTCTCCGTTTTGCACGATTTTGGGTAGGGTTTCAAAACAAATGTCAGCCTACGCACCTCGTCGCATCATATAATTTGTTATTCTGAGCGTCTTGTATAAGTTCACTTGTTTGACGCTCCGATAACTACTCTGTTATTCTCTAATGGTGATTTCATCAATAAAATTGTGTTTAAAACCAAAGAAATAAACAAAAGCTGGACACTCCTTTAGAAGGAAACTGATGCGAATGACGACTAAGCAAAACCTGTAAAATTTTATTATTCTCCTACTTAAAAAATAAAATAAAAGATATGCCGATCTCTCTCTCTCTCTCTCTCTCTCTCTCTCTCTCTCTCTCTCTCTCTCTCTCTCTCTCTCTCTCTCTGTGTATATAAATGATGCCTGTAATTTTATATTTACTCACCAGTAGCATAGAAGGACTAGTTGTTAGGTTTTAGACTGAACCTAAACTATAAAAATTCTTGTAAAATCAAGTTTTCGGGTTCGACTTCTCTCTCTCTCTCTCTCTCTCTCTCTCTCTCTCTCTCTCTCTCTCTCTCTCTCTCTCTCTCTCTCTCTCTGAGCGGAGGTTATTCAGGATGGAGTTAATTTCATTCCAGAGCTTGGCGACGAGCAGCAAGGAGCCCGGTATGTGTGACGTAGAATTACAGCCAAGGATGCACATGGTTTTATTATTGTAGGGATCGTTTTCTGCGTCACTTTTATTTATTCAACGTCAGGCGCAATAACGGAGGAGATGTTTTATGTAATGTAGTTTTGACGTCCTTTCATCAGCCGATTTCACTGCGTTCTGCACAGACTAGCACACAGAAACAGACTGGAACACAGACAGACTAGCAGAGAAGAACAAACAGACTAGCAGACAGACTAGCACATAGAAATACAAATACAAACAATAAAAACAAATACAAACCGTTATAAAGCCTCGTTTTTTCCATCGGCTCTGTCAGTTTTTAACGAAAATTATACCGGTCATAAACTGTGTGTGCGCATGCGTCAGGACGTCTGCTGAGGATGATAACTTTCCAAGGGAGGGTGGGGGATGTGTGTGTATGTAATGATCTTATTTAATTTGAGAGTTTTTATGTATTGGTTTGTTAGAGAAAACATTATTCCAGGTAATTTTGGGTTTGCTAGGTATTAGCATTAGATCAGTCCTTTAGCGCATGCAGATTGAGAGACAGGGGGTATGTGTCTAAGGGTGTGTACGTGTGTGTGTGTCATGACTTTGAATTATTGAGATATGTGCATGAATTGCTGATTCATCGTTGTGCGTTAATGTATAAGATCGAACGACAGCTTTAATTTCCCGGTGGGACGAATAAAGTATATTGCTACTGTTCTTATTGTTACTGTTAGAAACAGTCTAGTACATAAAAACAGGCAGGCTAGTACACAGAAACAGACTAGCAGACATACACATACAGACTAGCACATAGAAACAGACAGATTAGTACACAGAAACAAACTAGCAGACAGAAACAGACTAGCACACAGAAACAGTCAAACTAGCACACAAAAACAGACTAGCACACAGAAGCAGACAGAATAGCACACATAAACAGACAAATGAGCACACAGACTAGCAAAAAGAAACAGACAGACTAGGACACAGAAACAGACAAGCACCAACACAGGGGTTATTTACAGGTTGTGAGTTTTTTTTCTTTCTTTCTCTGTTCCGTAGCATTTGAGCCGACCGAAGCAGTGGTCATCGATTGGAGAAAAAATCGTTAGCTGCCATGACATGGACGAGAGGAGCTGCAGACAGCGCAGTAACGGCAGAGGAGACGGTGAAAACAGCGCGCTGTTGGCGCAGCGGTAAGAGCAGAGACCGAACGCCTGTCGTCCCCACACACCTCACCCCTCACACAAATCTGTTCTGCCTCTGAAGGGTGGGGTGCCGTTTTTAGTCCTCTCAAGACCTGCGCGGATTAAATAACGGTTGTCTGATCATGAGTGCCGACCAAAGCGTGCTAGACAAAGCGAGAGGGCGCTTACCTTTAATTTCCCACAGGGATTAATAAAGTATATTGTTATTGTTGTTATTGTTACCTAGGAGGAGAACACTGCCTGCCGTCTTGCAGCGTGCAGGGCTGCCTGCCCCAACAACCTCTGGAAGAGCGCTATAGAAAAACGATCAATAATAATCATCTTTCCTCGTCGGACCATCGTCACGGTAGCCATGTTGTTCAGATCCTAGCCATAGTCTTCAGTCCGCTTGACGCCCTTCACCACAATCAGGGGCCAATGAACAACTCGGGGTGGGTGGGTGGGGGTGGGGG